>JAJAGP010002187.1:0-64919 GCA_025084515.1 Ancistrus triradiatus
GCCTCAGTGCTTAACGCTCTGGACTACTATCTGTAAAGCTGTGAGTCCAAATCCTGCCAAGATGCCATTGTTGCCCAAAAGCACTTCAGCTGTTCAGCTTAAGTCTTTCTGCATAATCTGCTAAATGTTGTAAATGTGTCCTTTGTATTTTAAGGATCTGAGTGTTAGGAATAAACAGTCCTTTAATACTAATCATTTAATGAGATGTGACGGTATAATTCAGCATGTTTGAGCATCCTAAGGGAGTATTCAGTATAATCATATACACTGGATGGTATACATTACACGGTAATGCCATGGGAGGTGGTTCATGTGATCCACTGTGACTAATCCTGATGAGGCTACCATTTGACAATGATTATAGCTATGAATCGAGGGACCATCCACCTTAACCCTCTCAGATTGGCAGACATGAGGAATGTGTTGAATTAGGATCTTGCATTTAAGTAACTGTGTAAAGCTTTCATCTATCAGTGATTAATGAAAGGCAGAGGCTGGATATTTGAAAATGCCAGGAATGCCTAAAGTCTAGAGACTCTACACTAGAGCCAAGCTTTGAGAGCTGAAATATCGACGGTTTGCTTTAGTGTAACTGCAGTGTAACTTAAATATTTACTTCACTGCTTATTGTATACTGATCTCACAGGACTATGTACTCATTTAGCTGGGGAAAGAAAGCACATCTTAGAGACACTGATGAAGAAGCAGTCAATAATCTGCATGTACCGAACAGCATGTAGAGTTTCAGGTTTAACTTTTGTTTTGGAGGTACAAATCAAAATGTTATGATTCTGTTCACAATTGGGAAGATCCCAAGGCTGGAAGACTGGACAGGTTTACATCCCTTCCTTTCATGTAAGTAGCGGGTTTCTTCTAATTAGAGTAAGATGGATGTATTTATATCCTTGCTTATTTAGCTACATTATTCCAACATGCCCATGAATCGTGATGTTTACAGCTGTTGGCGCTCTGTCAAAGTCTATCCACAATGAAGAGCTGAATGTCTGGTTGGTGCCATTGTACTCGAGTCAGAAGAATCCAAAATAGCAGAAAGTCTGCATGTCATGTATGAAGAAGACACCACTGGTTAGTGAGCATCTATTACAGACGAGCAGCATTTCAAACAGTGTGCTACATATTTAGTTTCCTCATATCAAAGCGCAGCACAAAGCAATGCCAGGCATCAACATCATTTAAAGTGAAGCTTGCCGGTACAACCGTCAGACCATCATTAAATGGCCAACTGTTCAGTCCACCTTTCTAAATGTGTTCCAACAGTCTTTGAAACTCTTAACCAAATGTATATATGGCTTGTCAGCCAGAGGCTACATGTTGGCAGTTAATATTCTTCCGTCTGACAGTAATTACTACAAGGTGTCAGTCTTGCTCAAGTTCACGAACATGGGGTTTGTCAACTGTGCCATATTCATAGAATTCAGCATTCATTCCGAGTCGAGTCCATCTCTTTTGAAGTTATCTGAACGTGAAGAGGTCAGAAATAATTGAAAATCTGAAAAATTGTTATGGCTTTGTGTGAATTAAGACAATCTATACCACGTGACAGCAGTAACTTTACTGTAACTTATAGCCAGACCAAGACAACTCTGTCAGGCCAAGGCAGATGCCCCACAGAAGTTGGATTAGACCCATATAAGGCGGCCAGAAACTCACTAACAAAGGAGGTCAAAGAGGCCAAAAAGTGCTACTCTGAAAAGTTGAAAAACAGCTTGGTTTCAGTCAACAACCCTTCACTAGTGTACAGAGGACTACAGGACATCACACACTACAGGAGAACAACCCCTGATGAGGCTAACAAAAACCTGGATCACGACCCAATCTCCTTCTAATGCAGGTTTGAAAAGGACAAATTCACTGACTCACCAACTCCAATCTAACAACAGTAGCCCCAAATATACCTCTGGCAACCCCCGTACTCTGTCTGTTGGATATTCAGGCTGCACTCAAGATAGTTAAGGAGGGTGTAAGATGGCTCTTCCAGAGGCAGAAAAGCCAGGAGAGCACCAGGTCCAGATTGTGTCCCCTATTCTGTGTTTAGTGGCCTTCCCAGTTACTGGATCTGAATCCAACAGAACAAACACCTTTGGGAGATAGTAGAATGGGAGCTTTGCAGTGTGAAAGTGCAGCTGAAGATCAGGTCAACCTGAAGCAGAATCCCAAAGGAATGTTTCCAGTGTCTTCTGGATTCCATGTCATGAAAAACTGAGGCTATTTTGAGTCAAAAAAGGCCCTGCTCAGTAATACTATACTGTTCCTTGAAAGGTGCCCATTTAATGTCTATTCTAAGTTAATTATTTTAGAAACCATATTTAACAAATACATTGTTTTTATTGCGAAACTGTTATGGTACAGCTGCTGTATTTATAGGAATAAATGACTTCTAAATAAATGACTGCTAAAATTACTTAGCATTGCGCGATGGTGTCACAGACTGAGCTAGTGCCAGAATAAATTCAGTAGTTGCCGGCATACTTCCATCCTATCCAATTATAAAGGGGTATACCTTGTTTATCTAAGGAGGGGGAAGCAACTGTTCTTTTTATGTAATTCTTATTGGTTAAATGGTAACTGTAACATGGTGGATTTAAAAGGGAGCAAGTTACATTCATGTGGTGATCTGTCTTCCTAGGCCAAACCTGGGTAAAAACCACTGGGCCACATTTATAGGGGGATTTTGACACAATTTGGTGGCCAGTACCATTTGAGGATTTAAAGGGGGGCCATCATTAAAACCTCCCTTGGTTGCTATGGTGTAAAAACTCTCCATTAATTGGTGAAACTGGAACTGCATGAAAAAGCATAGACTATATAGTGGAATTTTCTTTTCTTTTCACCCCTCAGGTTTTTTTTGTGTGTTTATGTTCTATACAACCTGTCATACTACCAAGATTTTGCTAAAAATGATTCCAGGCCTTTGCACTGTAAACATTTTAAGGTTTTTACTGAAATCGAAAATATAAACTCTAATACTGGCCAATATAGCCCCAGACTCTAAAGGTTAATCTCCTACAGCTGGATGGAGACTTTGTGCTCAGCACTGCACGTACACCACCCAACTCCAACCATGACGACTTCAAACAAATCACAAAGGAACTCAAATAACGGGGAGGCATGCATTAATGACCACAACAGATCTGCTGTGCTGAGATCTCCCTGAAAGACACAAGCTACTCATGTACAGATAGCTTTAGCACTACCAACGTGTCTTGCTGTGTTGAATCAAATTTATAACTCATGAATTTGAACAGCTAATTGTTTCACTGTGCACCCGGACAAAGATAAAGTAAGTGGTGCATGCATGGACTGAATGTAGGAAAACAAATCTAAGCAGTAAATCTAATCTAATCTAAATCTAACCATTTCAGCTGTGTTAGAACTTAGGACGAGGTTAATTGTTACTTAACCTCTACCAGACTTCTCTTTTCCAGTGAACAAAGGATGTTGTAAATCACTTTTAGCAGGGTTACACGAACGCACTATCAATTCATGGTCGGTACATATAGTAGTAATAGTCAAAATGGAAGAGTGCAACTATGGAGGAGTGCATAGGTGTGTCTAGCCCCTTTTTAGGTGTGCTCAGGAACCCCTAAACTGTGTCCCAGCACCCCTAAAATAGTTCTTGTTTATGTTTTTAAATGGAAATTCATCTCTGATTATCTGAAAAGAATGTTTCGATCCATAGAAAGTATATTACATTTTACCAATGGGCGACACAGTGGCTCGGTGGGTAGCATTGTGGCCTCACAGCGGGAAGGTCCTGGGTTCAATACCAGATGGAGAGGTCTGGGTCCTTTCTGTGAGGAGTCTGCATGTCGTCCCCATGTCCATGTGGGTTTACTCCGGGTACTCCAGTTTCCTCCCACAGTCCAAAGACGCGTGTTAGGTTAATTGGTATCTCTAAAAGCGCCCCAGTGTACGAGGGTGTGCCCAATGATGGATTGGCGCCCTGTCAAGGGTTGTTCCTGCCTTGCGCCCTATGCCACCAGCTCTCCCACGACCTTGTCCAGGATCAAGCAGATAAGAAAGAAGAAAGTAGAAGAAGTCATTCATGTCATTTAGAAGATCCTTATCCAGAGTGTCTTACAGCTGATACAATCTTACAAACAAAGCACATGTGGGTTAATGGCCTTGCTCAGAGGCCCAACTGTGAGAGGTGGGATTTGAACCCTGGACATTCTGGTCCACAGTCCAGTACCTTAACCACTAAGCCACCAGACTCCCAGGATCTGTTAAATCCAAGAGGAGAGAGAGGGGTAGAATAACAACGTGCCTTAGGCAGACTGTTTAATCATTTTTATATCTTTATTTTTCACATATTGTTTATCCCTCATTGTCCTTTACTTTTAATACAATTTCATTTGTTATACATCGCAAACCAAGTGATGGCTTTGTGGCTCACAGACAACAAGTTTTCTCAGATTTGATGGTGTCTTTCCAGTCACAGTGTTTCCCCTACCCAAAAAGTCACCTGTTCTTCCTTCACAAGTGTGGAAATGATTATGTTAAAATGTACAGGCTTTTTTTGTTAAAAACTCTCATGTGTCATTGGGTGCTCAGCACCCCTGAAGCACTGATCCTCCATGGAGGAGTGTAAGTAATGACTTTTTAACAATGTTCAGAAACATATCCAGTGTATTGGGGGAAGTCTTCCAAACACAGCAGCTCTGAATACCTACCTAATGTTGTTGTCCAAAGGAATCATGTTGTCACAACGGGAGTAGCTTGTATGAAGTATACCGATACTGTCAGATATCCTCCCCAGGGTTTTGAGGGTTAGCTACAGCAAGGAAGGCATTTCAGTCCTGAATGTACAGGCCCCTTGCTAAAGGGAACCTGCTACTGCTTGATATTGGACTCCTGGCTTCTGTGTGGAAAGAACTTCAAACATATGTTCTGGGATCCTGTCTATGACTTCCATCTGTATGCCATATACCTTTCTGCTTCTTCTTTGCATCTAGTGCTGCAAGCGAAACCCAGTATGGAAAATATCACCTTGGTGACTAACATGCAGAAGATAGAATGTGAGAAGGCAGGTAAAAATCTGAACACTACAATTTGCGTTCTGTCATTACTGCATCCTTGGTACTGTATTAAATGTTTCATATTGTGTTTAACGAATACTGTTGTTTGAAATGGAGCACTAGGTGCAAAAGTATCTAAACTATACTTCTAAAAATAACATACTCAAATAGAAATGTCGGAATGCTGCAAAACTCGGCGTGCAGTTTTGTCTCAGGCAGATATGTAAATAATTACAAGTGTGGTCTGATTAGACACTGGGTCTTGCCACATATAAAAGTCTTAAAAGTGCTTCCAACACTGCCCTGTAAAAAGGCTTTCAGAGGTAGAGTACCTCTTGGTGAGATATTGTTAACTGCTAAACATCTCTCTACCACTTATTTGAGGACATTTTGCCCAGTTGAAAGACTTTGAGAGGGGGTGCATCATTGGAATGAGACGAACTGGCCACCATCTAGGCCGTTCTGACCTAACTGTTAGGAGGTGTTGGGAACAGTGATTCGGTGAGAACATACACACATTTCAAACAAACCCAGATAGACCACCAATAGAGAGGATCATTTGATCGACTGACAAGCATGAGCAGGCTGCAGTTTCGTTGTCCACCATCCAGACACAGGTGGTACCTTCACTACACACCCTTGTCCCTGCCCAGACCATTTCCAGGTTCTTAGCAGTAGGAAATGTGTTGTCACGGCACTCATTACGTGCCCTGCCATTGATGGTGGCAGTGGCAATTGTGTTGTGAACGAGCAATGTGGACTGCTGCAGCTGGAATCATCTTTAGTGACAAATCCTGGTTCTGTTTGGGATCTGGCAATAACCAGGTTCGAGTATAGGAGGCCTTGTTGTGACTTCATCAATCCTGCCTTTGTTCTAAAGCAACACACTGGCCCAACTGCTGGCAAGATGATCTGGGGAGCCATCACATAGAACAGTCAGTCGCTCCTAGTGGTGATACGTGGTAGACTGTGGTAGCCTAGCGGTTAAGGTGCTGGACTGTGGACCAGAAGGTCCAGGGTTCAAATCCCACCTCTGCCAAGCTGCCACTGCTGGGTCCTTGAGCAAGACCCTTAACCCACAGTTGCTTGGATTGTAAGACTGTATCAATTGTAAGTCGCTCTGGATAAGGGCGTCTGCTAAATGCTGTAAATGTAAATGTAAATACGAGGGACACTAACAACTCAGCGATATGTGCAGGACATCCTATGGCCACACCTGCTAGTAAACCAGTGTTCATTCATCAAATTGAGCTTGTGTAATGTTTTCAGTTGTCACCAGAATCAGCTGTACATGAAGTAACCTATTAAAATGAACCTTTTTGAACTAGCCAGTTTCAAACTGTTAGGATGGGATTCAAATCCAAGTGTCATACAAAGTTCACGTTTTCAAGATTTGCGTGACAAGCAAATCTCTATAGGCTTATAGAGACCCCAACCAAAGAACATGAATAAATGAATTCCATCCACTCTCCGGAGAGTGATGCTTGTGTTTGTTCCCAACCTGGCACGTTCATTTCTCAGACTTAAGCCTGCCTGAGTACTGCGATCAGTTTGGAACGAGCTTAGACTGATTGTACCAGCATTCAGGCCCATGTGTATATGAAGTGCTAAGTCAATACATATGCACGCAAAAAATGTGTTTGTGGAGCCAGACTGGTCTGCGCTGACATTTTGCATTGGCACCAGAAGTAGCGAACACAGTTTTTAATCAGATTTAGCATCACTTTTCAAGAAGGGAATGTGAGAAATTCAATAAAGCTGTTGTATTACTTGCATAAGTGGTTTGGATAAACAGAACGTCCCTTGCTCTCTTTATTTCAGAGCCAGAATCAAGGAACTGTGTGTCAGTGATGTTCATTAATTAATTTATTTTTTCAACAGCGTGTAGCCTACGTGAACATAAAGTAATGGTTCACGTCTGTAGCTGTCATTATCATCGACCCTTTAATCAGTGAGCAGGATTGCACTCTTCTGATTGACTTTATTTTCCTTATTCTGTTAATTCCATCCCAGTGCAGATAGATGGAGATTATGTCAGCCTCTTTCAAAGTGTCCATCTTTTTGTCATTTGTAAGTGTTTAACATGGATACATTAGTTGACTAAATACGGAAGCCACGGATCGGCAGAAACAGATGCGTAGCCAGACAGGATGAAATAATTAGACTATGGAAAAATGATAGGGTTCTTTTTGCTAGGAGAGGAGGGAGAAAACACCAACATGGACTATTCCAACACCTGTAAAAGAAACAGTTACAATAGAAGAATGTTTCACGAAGCAAGCTAATCCATTAAGCCTTGCATATTTTAATAAACTTGGTTAATTACCATTAATTTTAGTTCAGTCAAATCTCGTACTCCCTTTACAGGATAAACCAAACAAACTAAGATCATATTTCAAAAGAAAAGCAGTATGTATGTATTTAGTAATGAACTGAAAAATCACAGTTATAGCCAAAACTATGCACTATACTCATTCATGTCTGTGTGCCATGTGCTATGCCTTTCCATCACCCGAGGCTTCTGTGGGAAGCAGCTATGGTTTGTACAAAAAGATTTGCCGCTACTCGATTTTTGTAAAACGACTTGCTAGGGGAGTCTGAAAAGTCGCCAAATCTCGCGACAGATTCAATAACTTGGCCTTGCACGCCATTGTTGTTCAGTGTTCTCCTGATGATGGACTCATGAACATTAGCATTAGTCAATGTCAGAGAGGCCTTTAGTTGTTTAGAATTCACCTTGGGTCCCTTTGTGACCTTTTGTTGGGCGTCCAAGTAACAATGCCCTTTAATTTCCTCCATTTGTTTACAATCTGTCTGAATGTGGATTGGTGGTGTCCAAACTCTTTAGAGATGGTTTTCTAACCTTTTCCAGTCTGGCAAGGTTTTTCTGATGTCCTGAAACCTTCGTTTGTCCCATAATACAAATTAACTGTTAATCCTAGAAGTTCACATACTTTTGCCATTCACAGAGATGTAATGTTGGATCGTTTTCCTCAATAAATAAATGACCAGATATAATATTGTTGGCTCATTTGTTTAACTGGGTTCTCTTTATCTACTGTTAGTACTTGTATAAAATTCTGATGATGTTTAAGTCAAATACAGTGGTACCTCGGTTCTCAACCACCTTGGACCTCATCGAAATCGGTCCTTCATGCATTTTGACTAGATGCACTTGGACTAGAAAGGCTCGGGCCACTACGCACTTGCTTAAAGTTGTGCCGTGTGACTCAGTTCAGCCAAAACTCGATTCCAGATTCAGGATTAACGAGTCACGATTCCGTACACAGTGAATTAGGTCCACAATAGTCCTCAGAGAAGATCTCCACTATTTTTCTCGTGTTATTCTTTATTTTTAAATCTAAAGTAATGTATTCTTAGTGCAAATAAGTCTCCATGGATCTTAAAATGTTAGTTTATAAGTGCCAGCCGAAAGCAAAACAGGAATGAAATGCTCCAGAACACAGGCTGCAGTTAGCTTAGCAGCTATACTTGCACCCAGAGTTCACCAATAGAGTAAGTGTTTTGCTTTTCCACTTTCAACCCATTACTCACTAAATTACATGACATTTTTCAGCACTTTATTATAAAACAAGCTTTGTGTTAATGATTTTGGCTGTAGGTTGAAATGAAGTGTTTTAAACATTAACTTACTTATCATTAGTAATCATATCTCCACTATGATATAGTATAGACCGCTCTACCAAACACCCATTAAACTCCTCACTTCATGATACATTTAACTTATGATAGATTGGTCGGAACGTATCCCCGTCATAAATCAGGGAGCACCTGCACAATTCAACTCCATTAATCCATATAATGCCTTATCCAGTGTGGATTTTCTGGAGGTCTGGAATGGATTAATTCAATTTATAATATTCCATATGGGAAAAGTTTGCTCAGTACCCATCGTCTTCGGTTCTCGACAAGCCTTCTGGAAAGGATTAATGACAAGAACCAACGACCGTATATGCGGAAATACAGAAAATTCTGTCGGGTTCACAAATGTTCAAGCACCACTGTAAAACTGCTCCGTGTTTTACCAGCATTGTACCACTATGTGCAGAGGGGTGTGTGATACTCGGGTCTTCATAAAGCCAGCAATCATCTCTTTAGTGTTGTTGACACTGAGAAAGAGATTGTTGTCTCTGCACAATATCACTATATGTCATCACTGTTGGTGACGAGCCCCATAACAGAAGTCTCACCAGCAAACATGATGCTCTGATGAATGGCAACACAGTCATGGGTGAGAAGTAGTGAGGACTCAGCACATAGTCATAGGAAGCTCCAGTGTTTAGGAGCAGGACAATCTGATTTAGATTCTGACTTTGTGGCTTAGAAAAATCCAGGACCGAGCTGCAAGACAAAAAATTCAGACCAAGTAAGTAAAGTTTGTGGACCAGGGTCTGGGGAATGATGGTGTTGAATGGCGTTGAGCTAAAGATGATGAGCAGAATTCTAACATAAATGTCCTTGTGGTTATTGTGGGATGAAGCCAGATGGAAGTTAATTGCATCTGTGGTGGATTTTGCCAGTAAGCACACTGGTGGGGATCCAGTGTAGCTGGGAGGGAGGTTTGCATGTCAGCCTTGACCAGCTGTTCAGAGCACTTCATAACGACAGGGGTGAGTGCGACAGGGAGGTGGTGTTTGAGTCATGTACAGGTGCTCCCCGATTTTCGATGGGGATACGTCCTGACAAATCCATTTTGTGTGATTTCATTAAGACGTTGCAGACTGCACAATAAAATCTGTTTACATTCGGCAACTCATGCATTCTGATTTGTGTTATTTTGTGGGGCCTTATAGTAAACCTTACAGTAAATAAAGCCTTCATTATTTACATATCTAACGGATTCATTCGCTCTCATATAACCCATTCTGTGCCAGTCAACCACACATTATTAGGAATCACGCTTGGGCCACTAGAGGCCAGCGTCGACTCAATATGGCGGCGTGGGCACGCTCTGCGCAATTGCGCATGCGCCAGTTCCAATTTGGTGTCACGCGTGAAAGTGGCGACACCTGTTGGTGGACCTATTTAAGCACACCTTTGGGCTCTCACAGGTGTCACATCTTTTTGGGTTAGGGACAGAGGTAAGCTGGCGATCTACAAATCAGCATGGGCAGTCAGGAGGCTTTTCTGGTACGTTAGGGCGTAGTATTTTAGCGCAGGGAAAGCTTCTCTAATGCCACTTCTTCCTCGGGTGTTTGTTTGGGCTTGCTCACTGGTGCAAGGCTCGCCCCGCCTTCTCTCCCTCACGCTGTTACCCACCTTCCTCCTTCGCAATCGGGGGATAAATGTTCCCCTCGCAACTGCACTCAGAAAAGGATGCTGAGCTGATTCATAGTCTTTTCCTCCCCGCGTTCATGCCACGCTCCTGCGAGGGGTTCTAAGGAGTTCTCGTGGCACGATTTTGCAGATGTTCCGCTCAGGCTTCCGACGCACATGGGCGGACCCATACTCCATTGGCGTAGCGGAGACACATCGTAAGCGTATCGTGAATAGGGGCATTATACGGCGTGAGTTTTTCTTTATTGTTGTATGTTACCTTTTTTTTTTGGTGAACATTTGCTTTTAATTATTTTTGGTTCACCATTTCCATCTGGAGCAACTGCATTTAGGTCCTAAATCCCTTTTTCCTTTGTTTTCACGGTTCGCCTTGTTTTTTTTAATATGGCGAACCATAACAAACATCAACAGCACGCTGCTTTTACTAACTCTAATTCATAGTTCAATTCAGGTCAGTTCATAATTCAAAGTTTCAGGCACTCGAGGGTTTGTTTAAGAGACATGTTTAAGTGTCTGTTTGCTGACATAATGAGAAGGAAACGTTATATGTTTCAGCTGTGCTATGAGTGCTACTTAGCTAGTCAACTAGACAGCCTCCCTAAATACTACATTACTGATGATGGACTAGGGACACTACTAAGGGGTTAGTTATTCATTTTGAACAAATCCTCACCTCGTCTCCGGCATGGAAGCTCTTCAGAACGAGCTGTTTGGATGACATATTAACAATACGTTTAACACAGCATTACCCCGCTTAATATATTATATTATATATATATATATATATATATATATAAACCCGTTATCCCCCCCAAGACAAAAATACTGTGATATATCATGAGACCTGTAGAATCCTTAAATGGCCATACCACCCAGTCCTAATTGAAAGTGAGCCCCAACAACAGTCATTGCGCTGATCATTCCTGTCACGTCACTCCCTGCGTCACGCACTGCCGACTTCCTCATCCGAGTGCAGGAAAACCTTCTGGTCCATAGTCCAGTTCCTTGGCCACTAGGCTATTACAGTTACCATGTTAGTAAGCTATATTTATTCTCTATTTATTAGTCTAATGCCCTGCCTTGTTGAGAAAGAAATTTAATTCAGTCCATCCTCTATTAATTTATTCTGGTTTAGTTGTATATATATAAAAAGGTTTTATAATACGATTATGAACTGCGTGTGAACGCAGCTGTAGTCTCATATTTTCCAGCACCACTGCTCTTGGACTGCACTGACTGACCCACAAGAAGTCTCTGACAGAGATGTATAAACAGTGTGGAGCACACTGCTAAGCACACTGTTATGCGTTTTTTAAGTTACTGATGTTAAACATGAGCCGAGTGTAGCTAGTACAATGGATGCTTGCTCCTTCATTTCCATTCTGTCCCATTTCTACACTTTTCCTCAGGTTTTAAGGCCTGCTTTATGTGCATTTATGTGCATTTGTGCATTTGCACATGCACACATTTGTGTGTTTTTGTGTAGATGTAATGGCCTTGGCCTCATCACTTATCCGCAGTGGCATTCCAAGCGCTAAAAGCTTTTTTTAATTAGGAATTTCATTAGTCACTCTCTCTCCAAAGTCACACTCACAAGTTGGTCTTTCAGTCATTGTGAGGTTTCAATTACCGTAGCTAACGCATTCTATACCTACACCCACTGCTAACCTCAGTAACCTAAAACAAGTCTTTGGGCTGTTTTGGATTTTCAAAACAAAGTTGCAGTTTCTGTTTAAAGAAATAAATATAGGATTTTCCTTGAAGATCTCCCCACAAGGTGAAGAATGTCAGAGTCTCCTACTCTAGTCTCACAATGACTATGATAGGACTGATACAGACTCAGTTCTCAGTACCTGGAACTGTGGAATCTACTACTTTTGGATCCAACGTCCAGTCCTGCTAATCACTACATATGTGAGGATGGTGATCTTGTGCAGGAGGTGGTGTTGGTGCAGCATACCGGTAGTCCCAAAGTCCTGGGAGCTACGGTTTGATTCTGACCTCTGGTTACTTGCCATGTTCTTCTTGTATTGGCAGGGGTTTCCTCCTGGTACTCTGCTTTTCTCTCCCTCTTTCTTACACACAAAAACAACTTTTATATATATAGATGGATAGATGGATGGATGGATGGATGGATGGATAGATAGAGTTAGTTAGCTGTTAGTTCTCGTACCCCCATTGCACAGTTTCACACAGGGCTTGTTCTAATCCCTCGGCACACAACACTAATCTAATTGTCACCCATTTCAGTAGAGCACTGAGCCTGCATGACCCTTATTTCTAAAGGTCATGTCTGTTTCCTGTTTGAGTCAGGTCATCTGTGGTTAAAGCAAGGTAGATCTCCTTCTTTTCACTTGTGGCATGAGGCGATCAGAAGCACATTTGATTCTGTTCAAAGCACATGCTCCCTCTATAGCAGCCTACAGTGTTAACTACTGCATAGTATAATGGAACATAGTGGTGCTTGCAAGTTTTTGAACCCTTTAGAACTTTCTATATTTCTGCATAAAGTGATGTATAAGTATGTTTAAAACACTCACATCGACCTACAACTAGCTAAAATCATTAACAGAAAGCTCATTTGATAATAAAGTGTTGAAAAATCTCATGTAATTTAGTGAGTAATGGATTGAAAGTCCAAAGTAAACGTGACACTTGCTGTATTGGTGAAGTCAGGGCACTAGCAAGATAGAAGCCTGTCTGCGTCTTCTGGAGCATTAAGGTCCTATTTCTCTGTTGGTTGGCAGTCAATATAACCCTTTTTAGGACGCATGGATACTTATTTGCATTAAGAAATAAGCAAAAATAGGATAAAGTGGAGATCTTCACTGAGAAAGAGCTATTCTGAGAATGAATTACTGAATCACTGTGTACTGAATCGTGAATCAAGGAACGAGTTGTGTTTAATGTTTAACATCTGCATTATGTTGCCTGAAATGGACATTGAGTCGCATAGTAATTTAGATACTTTACTTTTATTTTAAACAATAATCTTAATTAAAACACAATATAAAACATTTAGTACTGTACTGTACAACAGTTATCTTAGTATCTTCTATACAACTTCAAACGCTATGTTTTTTTCTTTAAAGATTGATTCCATTTCTGTTAGCAGGTGTCGCAGGGGTTCACTTGTACTAGTTTTCTGTCATTCATATGTGAATTCTATCTATATACCAAAGACATATTTTTATCTCCCACTTTGATATTCAAGACCTCAGTTATTAAAACTAACATACATCGATCAGATGGACGTTAAACAACGCATAGCTGTATTAACACAAGTTTCAAATAATTCTGCTTTAAATCTGAATAGAATTGGCCTTTCTGGATATACATCAATATTGCTAGTTATTAAACTCATGGTATAATTCTCTAAAGATTGTTTTCCCAAGATTAGCTCTGATCGGGATCGTATGTGATGAATGGATGAATGAATGGATAATAAGGTTCTAACCTGACTCTGTGTAACCAGCCCTAACCTTTGACGTCCTCGTGTATCGGCTTACCACGGCACTGTGGTCTTTCTCACTCTTTTGTTTCTCTTTTTTTCTCATGGAGGCATTCACCTTCCTCTTTGATCTGTGTAAGGGATGCAGGGGGAGACGGAATGGGAATGGACATAGAGAGAGAAAGTACAGCTGTGCTTATGCTGATGTCTGCAGGGAAAAGCACTAATGTTTGATGAGCCTGTACCGGGAAATTACAGTATATTTAAGAAGCAGCGTTGCCTCATCGTTTAATAGATCATTGCTCTCATTAAGTAGGCCTATGCAATAAACGTATTGTTGTGTTTTAAACTTTAATATGCCATAAATAATGAATGAGCTTTTAACTGCTGTAAAAGGACATTCAATTTGACAGCATTTACCAGAGAGCCTTGGTCCTCTGCAGTTCTTTTGAAGCATACTGACAACGGGGGAAGAGAGTGGAGGGTGAAAGAGGCACCAGCACTGCTGCTGTCAGGAGTTAGGCCTAAGACATTATTAGAACAGAGGATAGCTCTAATGACAGATCGACTTTATAATGCTCCTTTATTGTGACCTCACAAAGTAACTCTTTCTTTCTTCCTTCTGTTTGGTTCACACACCACCCTCTGTTTCCTCACTTGCGTGCACACACACACACACACACACACTTGTTTTTCTGTCATTGTAAGGACTTTCCATTGAGACGGTACTAATTCTATACCCACTTCAAACTCAGTAACTTAAGCAAAGGATTTTTATTTAAAGAAAAGCCATTTTCCTTCGAGGACCTGAAAAAAATGTCCCCACAAGGGAAAATATGTAAGGATTCTTTACATTTTAACAGCATTTCGCAGACGCCCTTATCCAGAGCGGACAGTGATACAATCTTACATCCCAAGCAAATTGGGTTAAGGGCCTTGCTTCAAGGAAACAACAGTGGCAGCTGGCAGAGGTGGGATTTGGAACAACCTGGACCTTTTGGTCCATAGTCCAGTATCTTAACCACTAGGCTACCACAGTCCCACAGTCTTTCTATCTTTATTGGGACATTTGGTCCTCCCCAATGATAAATTACCTTGAACCCCAACCCAAACACACACACACACACACACGTTGCGCAAATGTAAACAGACAGGTGATGCTGTTGAGCTCCGCATAAGCACTAATTACCCATGGCATCCAATAAACGATGCTAATTAGACTAATCTTGTACTCCCTGAACGCTCAATTATGATGACTGACAAGAAGACCAAGACAGAGAAAGATGATCAGTTTGTATCCAGGTAATCCTGGTCAGTGTCATGGGAAACCCCGATGCCTAGCCGGCAGCACAGGGCACAAAGCAGGAACAACCCTAGATAGGGTGCCAATCCATTGTGGGTACAGACACTCACACACTAAGGGAACCTTAGAAACACCAATTAGCCTAACATGTCTTTGGACTCTGGAAGGAAACGAGTACCAGGAGTAAACCCACACGGACACAGGGAGGACATGCAAACTCTGCACAGGTAGAGTCAGTGAGGGGATCGCGCTATCCACTGCTCCATCGTGCCACCCTCTGATGATGTTTTAGGTTATATTTATGTAGAAACATATAAAATCCTACAGGTTTCACAAACTTTCAAGCACATATTCATGAATAATCACAGATGCTGCTATATTTAATGATAGTCACAGTGTAAAGAATTACCTTACATTATTTGAATGGTTTCAAATGATGTGTTCAGAGATGTTTCATTTAATTTATGCTGAACATTGGCTGCCTCTGATCTAGACGTATACGCACAGTATACAAAAGACTTCATAGTGGCTTAGTTTTATATGTTCACCATTCATTATTTTTCAAGCTGGACTCAACGGGCACTTGAATTAAATCTAAGCATGCATCCTAAACAAGCTCATGCGAAGGTCTGATCAATAGAGTCGTATGGGGTTCACGGCGCTCTGCTCTGACACATTATCCATCAGCGTGCTGTTTTTAGCTCTGCAGAAGGAGGAGACACTTAAAAGAATAAATACTCCCAGCTAATGGCACATTTCCATATTGATTAGGTCGCATGGTGCTGCTGAAATCAATGAGGGCCACCAATGAAGCAGGCAGGGGTTCTAATCTGTAGTGACCTGCATCCAGAAAGGACACTGAGAAAGGGAGGGGGAAGTGAATTGAAGGGAGTGGGTGGTTGTGTCATGTTTTATGAAAAAAATATAAAATAAAAAAAATAAAAGACACAGACAGACAGACTTGTAAAGTTGAATTCCTCCAGAACAGAATCCAACAGCAACCAGCAATGTTCCTTCTCTTTCACACAAAGTCAGAAGCGGGACGAGCCATCAAAAACTTTACACAGGCATGGGACATTAAACATCCATCCACTCAAAGTCCATTCGCTTTTTAAAAAGTCCATTCGGTCTTAAAAATGATAACTATAATAGGAAATAAATTTCTGTCTTTTAACTCCGGACATTGCAGCTGTAAACAGATTCAAAATGGCAAAGATCTGTGCTTCCCGAGGTATGATGTCACAGAATACATTGTATTGAACTCCAATTACCATATTTGACTTAATAATTATTACAGACTGCTTTGTTAATGACTTATTTATGCACTGGAAGTGTATAATTATTGCTTTGTTGTTCTCAAGTGCAGTGTTTTCCTTCTTCTGCCTGGTCGCACAAGCCAATCAACACTGCGGATCAACGTGCAGAGGTGGGAGTTAAAGAGAAAAAGGCTGTCATTTACTCGAAAGCTCACTACCCTCCTGGTCAAGCTTGTAAGCTCATGATTGGACTGGAGACTATTCAAACGGTTGATGTGTTTAGAGACTTTTAAATCAAGTTACTTGTGATTTTGTGTACCGTATTTTTCGGACCATAAGGCGCACTTAAAATCCTTTAACTTTCTCAAAAATCGACAGTGCGCCTACAAATGCAGTGCGCCTAATGTAAGAATTAATTCTGGTTGTGCTTTCTGACCTAGAACCAATTGTAGATGGTACACAGCGCTCATAAATCTGTCAAAATGTTTTAGCACCGCCTTGGTAAGTTACAAAGCTTACGGCAACCGTAGTGCGCAGCATCGCGGAGTAATACGGTATGTGCTTCAGCATTACGGTGTGTGCATTCATTCATTCATTTTCGAAGCGGATTTCAAACACAACGCTATCAGTCACGCAGTACAACACGGACATAGAGCAGCTGCGAGAGAATTCAACATTAACGGATCAATGGTACGGAAGTGGAGGAAGCAAGAAGACGCCCTGCGCCAGGTAAAGACCAAACTGAGCTTCCGACGGAACTTAAGAGTTTTGTTTCATTTCATGCGTCTTATAACCCGGTGCGCTTTATAGCCCGAAAAATACGGTATTACTTATTTGTAACAAGCTGTAAATGGAGTTCATAGCCTGTCCTATTGCAAATATTGCCGTTTGTCCATTCATTCATTTATTCATTCATTTCCTTATCCAGGTAATCCTGGTCAGTGTCATGGGAAAGCCCGGTGCCTAGCCGGCAGCACAGGGTGCAAAGCAGGAACAACCCAAGATAGGGTGCCAATCCATTGTGGGCACAGACACTCACACACTAAGGGAACCTTAGAAACACCAATTAACCTAACATGTCTTTGGACTCTGGTTCACATTCACTCTGAGTCTCTGTTTCATCTGGCTGATCCTCCATGTTGTTTGTAACAATGTCTATCACGGCATTTTTGGCTTCCATCAAACTGAAGCATCAGTCGTTTCGATCACTCATCGAACACTTGTGTTTTCAGTTGAATGAAAGCATGATTAAAAGCTACTAAATGTGTTTGTTCAATGGAAGATATTCATTTATCAGCAGATAAAGCTGAAACATGAATGCCATCCACTGAACACACATGCACGTTTCACATTTTTCACAATGTATCTTTTAGTTCGCACTCTTATATGACCAAATGAGTTAAAATAAGTAGGAAGGAAAATCTGAATGCAGCCTTGTGAGACAAGTTTGTGTGTTTTTACTGAAATGAGAGTGAAAAATCGCTGCCATTAACATTCATGCAAGTTAAAGTTGGTTAAGTGAATATAATACAGTGTAAAACCAGTGGTGTTTTCAACGTCTGTTGAAAAGATGTGAAAAAATAAAATGATCACACAAATTCCCCCAGTTTAGTTCAGTAACGTACAAAAACAGTCTAACATTTTCTTAACTTGTAAGACATGATGAGAGTTAGAGAGTAGAGTACGATAATACAATATTTTATGAAAATCAAGAACAAATTTATGAAGCGTTATCATGCACACCAAATACTCCTTGCCAAATTGTTTTTTTTTACCTCTCCTTCATTATTTATGAAATATGAATCTACTCCCCCTTCTTTCTCATGACCCTCTCTTTAAAATCTCATCTTTTTTCATCCGTCCTCCCCTGTCATGACTCAATTCAGCCCTCAGCTTTTTGTTTTTCTGTTTTCCTTACACAGCAGTTTCGTCGATTCAGAACAAATGTGAGCAGAGGTTCTGTAGTCAAACCCTGCCATCTGACCTCGTAGGTTCAAATAACCTAGATTCAGATAGTAGGAGCATTTTTCAGATCTTTCTCATGAGAGATTTTTGATCTAATTTCAGCATCTTATAAATACAACCTATTTTTAGTAATGTCAGCATAATATTGGACCCGATATTCTTCCCTTCCAATTATCTGCATATTGGGTGGGGCTTTGTCTGTAGACGGCATTTGTGACTGATTAACAATGTTTCTTGTGTGTATGTGTGTAATCCCACCTCTGCCAAGCTGCCACGGTTGGGTACTTGAGCAAGACCCTTAACCCATGTTAGTGTAGCTTAGAATTTTTGATTGTACCAGTTGCAAGTCACTCTGGATAAGAGTGCCTAATAAATGTCTACTAAATGTAAAATTAATGGATTAATAGCTCGATCAGAATACAAAGTTTTACAGTGGGGTAAAAACGTATTTAGTCAGCCACTGATTGTGCAAGTTCTCCTACTTAGAAAGATGACAGAGGTCTGTAATTTTCATCATGGGTACACTTCAACTATGAGAGACAAAATGAGAAAAAAAAATCCAGGAAATCACATTGTAGGATTTTTAAAGAATTTAATTGTAAATCATGGTGGAAAATAAGTATTTGGTCAATAACAAAAGTTCAACTCAATACTTTGTAACATAACCTTTGTTGCCAATGACAGAGGTCAAACGTTTCCTGTAAGTCTTCACCAGGTTGGCACACACTGTAGCTGGTATTTTGGCCCATTCCTCCATGCAGATCTCCTCTAGAGCAGTGATGTTTTGGGGCAACACGGCATTTTCCATGATACACGTTCCACACACGTGTTTGTGAGAACAGACCTTTGATAGTCCCTGTTCTTTAAATAAACAGGGTGCCCACTCACACCTGACTGTCATCCCATTGACTGAAAACACCTGACTAATTTTCACTTCAAATTTAACTGCTAATCTAGAGGTTCACCTACTTTTTGCCCCTCACTAATATGTAATTTTGGATCATTTGCCTCATAAATAAATGACCAAGTATTAATTTTTGCTCATCTGTTTAACTGGGTTCTTATCTACTCGTGTGAAATTCAAAGAAAAAAAGAAAAATGATGATGGTTTTAGATCATTTATGCAGAAATATAGAACATTCTAAAGGGTTCACAAACTTTCAAGCCCACTGTATACACCCACGGTGACTTCTGCTTATTCTTATATCACAACCCCAACATGCGATAAACAAAGACAATGTCTTTTATGGCACTGCCCCCACCCAAATCTCATGACAATAATAATCACATAAACATGGCAATGATGGACCCGCTAAAGATGCCACGCTACTTATGGCCACCACAGTGTGTAGCAACAGGGGCACATCAAACACGCCTGATTGCAAGTTCAGCTGCACTTGGACTTTGATGTGTCTTGAGGAATGCACCAATCCCATATTTTATTGTTGATATGACCATACATTGGGAGCTTTGAGGTCTCACTGATCCTGATCCCTCAGAAAAAGTCCTCAGAAATAACTGTCTGTGCATTCTTCTTTGCTAAGCCAAAAGGTGACTTTTACTAAAAAATAAAACAGCGTTTAAAACTATATCCATCTTGATCATGCCTGAAATAGTTTAATAGGAAACATATGAAAATGTATGAGGCGTACCTCCACTGGCGGTTCCAGTGAGCTGGAAGCCGTAATGGAACCCACTGAACCCATTTTCATGCAGTATATATGCAGCGAATTTCCATACACTCACCACTTTCCATTCCTGCTTAATCAGGTTCATACTCACGAAGGGTCAGTCTACTCCTGATCCTAGAGAGGGCACCAGTCCATTTGCAACCCCAGCACACACATATATACACCCAGTCACTGCACACTGGAGCAAAACAGATAACCACTGACCTAATGTCATGTCTTTGGAATACGGGAGAAACCAGTATAGTTACCTCTTCCACATCAGGACTCCTGATACATCGTGAGTCAGCTTAAAATGTAATAGGATTTTTGCAGAGGTGCAGATGCAATTTAGGCCAGCATACGGCTCAAAGAAGGTTTAGAAACTCAAAATACATAAATCTGTCGAGAAACTTAAGATCCATAATGCCATGTCCAGTGTCCATGGAATCCAGTGCACGTGGAATTTGTTCAATAATAAGTTGCAGTTTTGTATGATTACATTTTTTAAACTAAACTCCCGTTGAGTTTTGGAAGCAAAATCCATGCCTGTGTTTGCCTTCGAGTGAGAGGGCTTCAGAAACTATCCTTATCTACAAAAGGAGGGCACTGCAGAAAATTCTGAGAACGCACTGGAGTTTTGTTCCAAGTGTGTTTTAATGGTAATCTTTCACGTGACACCTTGCGGTAATCTCGCATGACTTTTACATCTTTGGTTTCTCGTGTCTTGTATGGTTAACACCAGAAGACTCTATTAAAAGCATGTATCTCAAACGGTATTTTTTACTGTGGTTTGAAAAGCTCCCAAGAAACATAAAGGGGAAAGGGGTGAGAAAAAAGGAGGAACGTGATGCGTGACGCATTGCCCTCTGAATTTTCCAGATCTTGGGCTGGCTGCTCCTAGCCCCTGCTAAGCTACAGAAACCCACAAGGCCGGGGCAAACATGCAACCTCCCCAGGCAGGTGGCTGACAGCGTTTTTCTATGCGGTGAAAGACACACTAACCACTGCACCCAACCGCCACCCATTTTTAAATACCAGTAATTAAGTAGTGGGTGGTTCTCATGTATTGCTAATACTCGTATTGGGCTTTTACATTATGGAATTAAGCAGCTGCCATTATCCAGAGCAACCTAGTAACAAGCTGAGCAGTTAAAGGTTAAAGGCCTAGCTCACTGGCCTAGCAGTTTGTTGGAACTGGGATTTGCAGTTCAGAGCCTTAAAAACTGAGCCATCTTGTCCCAGTTCTCGCTGCTGATTAACTGTAATCAAGCCAGGAACTTAAGTGTTGAGCGCACAGTACTATATAAGACTATATTTTTGGTGACACCCAAAAGATTGCTTAATGAAGACCATTGAAGTCATCACCCTGAAAACATTGTAGGTATTTTGTAATGCTCATGACACTATACAAGGCCAGAAACGCATCACTGATGTCATGCACTGTAACTACTGCTGGTTATAGCTGTGGTGGACCGGGGTTCAAGTCTCAGCACTGCTAAGGGCCATTGCTGGGTCACTCAAAAAGGTCTATAACCCATAATTGTTTGGATTGTACAGCTAAAGGGTTGCAATTCTTCCTCACAGGTTCAACAGTGACAAGACTGGAACTCACAGCCATTGAATGAGTCCAGAGCCTAAACTATTTAATGCATCCCAAGAGTGACGAAGTTCATTCTATATACCAATTGAGCAATTCAAAATGATACAAAGCGAGCATACACTGCAACGGTTGTAGCGAATTAGCTTCTCTTTTTCTGTGTAACACTATCTCCCTCTAGAGGATTAACCATGCTCTTGCAGGTTACATCATATTTCTTATAAACTGCATCTTGGCTCAGCAGACTGAGCTTGTAGGTTTATTTTCGAACACCAATCTATCGCTATACACTGGTAAATGTCAGAAGTCCTCATTATGTTCTACACAGTCCTTTCAGCAGCTCCGTGAACAGAGCTATTGTGCGGTTATTTAACCTTGTGATGGACTGGCGCTCTGTCAAAGGTGTACCTCTCACCTTTATCCAGTACATTCGGGAATAGTCTTTGGATCCCTTGCAACCCTGAACAAGATAAGCAGGGTAAAACTGGATGCTTTGCTTTGATTTTTCAGATGCGACTTGGCAACCCTCCCTTAACAGGGAAGTAAATAGTGAATAGAGTATGGTGTCAGACATTGCGAGTACTTTCCTATCAGTTCAGTATTAATGAAGTAAAGTTTTCCTCATGTCTTCTTCAGAAACATTTTCATGTTTTAACTGCTAGATCAGAGAAAGGCTCGAGTCCAAACTCAAGAACTAGAGCACTTGTGCTACGCCAGGGAAAAGCTGAACCTGAAATTGAGAAGTCAATCTTATTTAACTATTGAAAATGATTTTGTTCAGGTATTTTTTTTTTATACAGTACAAACAGAACACCAGTGGTCCTCAACGTCCATTAATTGCCCCTAAATCTAAGAGAGCAGAAAGTTCTGATCCTCATATGGTGGAGTAAGGCACATAAGAGTTAAGTATTCCAATGGCAAGTATGGTATGTGCCAGCTGTGGCCCAAATGTAAGCCACCTCCTTTACAGTTGTCACAACATTTGGAATCTGGGTCAAAACTGCAAATGCAATGTAGTAGTATTTATTGTGTGAAATACAAGTCTTTGTAAGTCCTTGGGTGGCCCAGCACTGACACTAAAAGGTATAATATATTCACAATATGCCCTTTAGCTAAAAAAGACTTACAACTGAGCTGAACAGTTGCTCAAATACACAACACTGGGAACTCGCAGAGCCAGGGTTCACACACACACACACACACACACACACACACACACACACACACACACACACAAAGTGTTTAGTCAGCCACTGATTGTGCAAGTTCTCCGACTTAGAAAGATGAGAGAGGTCTGTAATTCTCATCATAGATACACTTCAACTATGAGAGACAACATGAGAAATAAAAATCTAGGAAATAACATTGTAGGATTTTTAAAGAACTTAATTGTAAATCATGGTAGAAAATAAGTATTTGGTCAATAGCAAAAGTTCAATACTTTGTAACATAACCTTTGTTGACAATGACAGATGTCAATCGTTTCCTGTAAGTCTTCACCAGGTTTGCACACACTGTAGCTGGTATTTTGGCCCATTCCTCCATGCTGAGCTCCTCTAGAGCAGTGATGTTTTGGGGCAACACGGACTTTCAACTCCCTCCACAAATGTTCTATGGGGTTGAGGTCTGGAGACTGGCTAGGCCACTCCAGGACCATGAAATGCTTTTTACGGAGCCACTCCTTCATTGCCCGAGCGGTGTGTTTGGGATCATTGTCATGATGGAAGACCCAGCCACGTTCCATCTTCAATGCTCTCACTGATGGAAGGAGGTTTCGGCTTAAAATCTCACGATACATGGACCCCATTCATTCCTCCCTTACCACGGATCATCGTCCTGTTCCTTTTGCAGAAAAACACCCCAAAGCAATGATGTTTCCCCCCCATGCTTCACATAAGTATGGTGTTCTTGGATGCAACTCGCATTCTTCTCCTCCAAACACGACGAGTTGAGTTTTTTAAAAAAAACCAAAAGTTCTCATTTTGGTTTCATCTACCACATATACTCCCCAATCTCTTCTGGATTCATCCATAATGCTCTTGGCAAACTTCAGATGGGCCTGGACTGTACTGGCTTAAGCAGGGGGCACGCCTGGCACTGCAGGATCTGATTCCCTCTTGGCGTAGTGTGTTACTGATGGTAGCCTTTGTTGTTTTGGTCCCAGCTCTCTGCAGGTCATTCATCAGGTCCCTCCGTGTAGTTCTGGGATTTTTGCTCACCGTTCTCATGATCATTTTGACCTCATGGGATGAGATCTTGCGATGATTTACAATTAAATTCTTAAAAAATCCTACAATGTGATTTCCTGGATTTTTTTTTCTCATTTTGTTTCTCATAGTTGAAGTGTACCTATGATGAAAATTACAGACCTCTCTCATCTTTCTAAGTAGATGAACTTGCACAATCAGTGGCTGACTAAATACTTTTTTGTCCCACTGTGTGTGTGAGTATGTGTGTGTGTGTATGTATATGTATACGTTAAGCAGCATACCTGCGGTGTTGGACAGTAAGTAAGTAAATGTAATTCACTACTGTACTTAAGTAGTTTTTTTTTCTTTTTCTATTTGTACTTTACTGAAGCATTTCCAGTTTGGGTGACTTCTTTGAACTCCAATACATTTCAAAGTCAAATATCTTACTTTTTACTCCACTACATTATCTGAAATCTGTCATTCCTGTTTGGCTTGTGCATAAAAATGTAACATAATTATAAGCAAATAAGCAAGAAGCAAGGACAACAATCAGAGTATAGTTCACACTTTGTTTTGAACTTTTGACCTGTTGGATTAATTAACAACATTTTGTTAAAAGATTGGTGTACCAAGAAGGACACTAGACTCTATTCACCTAAAATTCATTGATTAAGCAGGAGTTGTGTTATAAAAATGATAATAGGACATTAGAGCCATAACAAATTGTGGTACTTTTACTTTTGATACTTAAGTACACATCTTTGTACTTTTACTCAAGTGGCGCTCTAAAGAGAGGACGTCTAATTTACTGGAGTAACCCAGGAAACAAAATGTACTATGGAATTTGACACTAGAACCATTGTGGCCAAATTACCATCAAAATTCATAGTACAACTGTGAAATAACTCCTGGTCAGTTCATAGCTCACCAAGTTTATAGTTCTACTGTACTATGAAATGTCACAACAGAACATGAAGTGGCCAAATCACCATGAAGCATTCATGGTAGAACTGTGAAAGTTCCCGTCAAAACTGTCGAGCAATTCACGGGTTTACCATGACATTTACCTGTACATTTTTTCCTGGGAATATTTTACCTTGGGTATCTCTACTTTAATTCAAGTGCATGCTTTGTGAACTTCGTCCACCACTGCACAAGTCATTTAGTTCGGCTTTCCCGCGATTAGGCCGATAAGAAAAAGATTGAATCAACGAATACTGTAACCATTTTGACCAGCCATCATAAGTCCTGATCTGCAGCCTTAGTTCAGCTGCAACTGTGGCCACTAGGTGGAGCCACAGATCTACCAAAAGATTAGTTTAGCCAACGCTTTCTCGGAACAATTCCCTCAAAAGGCACCTCACGAACAGCTGGGATGTGCACAGGGACGGTGTTGGAACGTCGGTAAGTATCTGACCTGCTTAAAGGTTGTTGGGAGTTTAAATCTTGCCTCCACCAAATAGCCACTGTTTGTTATGCATAAAATATGCCAGCCATTATCTACCCATCCATCAATACCGCTAATTAATTCTCAGATGCAGCAATCAGGCACAGAGCCAGTACTGGAATTAAACAAACTCTACACTATCTGGATAAGAGTGTCTGCTAAATGCTGTATATGTACCAGACCTTGTTGGTAATGCCTTTCTACAGTTGCAGAAAGTTATATTAGCATAAACTTAATCATTTTCTATCTCTTTCTATTGGTAGTTGTGGTAACGAGCAGTGTGCGGTCAGTGGTGGTACGAGTTTTGGTCCGCAGATGGATGGTATACTCATAATCGGCATTGCGAGATTGACTTAATCAGTAACTTGTAATAAAAAAGACACATTTCGTTTAATTTGGAAATCTGTGTTTTCCTGATAAAAGTCAGACCAAGATAGAGGGTGGGTGTTGATACACCTTGCTTTCCATTTAAATAATGCCCGCACTTTCTTGGCTAATTTTGGTATATGAACCTCTTTATAGGCTGTATGTGTGCGTGTGGTGTGTGGTGTGGTTGTGTGTGTGTGTTGTGTGTGTGTGTAGTGTGTGTGGGTGTGTGGGTGGTGTTTCCTGGATGTAGGCTAAACACAATTAAGTAGTGAAAGCATTTTTTGGGTTTAAAGTAAGCCTAGCACTCATCAGAAGAAAGAAGGGGACTTCACTCTGTGTGTACCTTACCTGGTATCAACAACGTCCCACAACGACAGGTTAAACTGAAATTTTCACCTGTGAGAACCTTTTTCCATGGGCAACTTTGATTTGAAAAACTAAACGAAGCCAATTTAATTAGGTACGGAATGTTTTATGTTATGGTGTCATGCCAGGAAAAGAGCACCATGGATGCGATTTTTGCTTTGAGACTGCTGATGGAGAAGTATAGAGATGGTCAGAAAGAGCTACACTGCGTCTTTGTGTATTTTGGAGAAAGCTTAGAAGGGAGGAAATGTGGTGGTGTATGAGGAAGTCTCGAGGCTGAAAGTACATTAGATTAGTGAGGACCTTATGAGAACACGTGACAGCGGTGAGATGTCTGGTAGGATGCCAGATAGCTTCAAGTAGAGGTGGGACTGCATCACGGAATCTGCCTGAGTCCTTCTTATTTGCTCTGGTGATGGACAGACTAACAGATGAGGGGGGGCGGGGGGGGTGGGGGGGGTTGGGGGGGGGGGGGGGGGGGGGGGGTGGTCAGACAGGATCGACGGGGACTATATGTTTTGCAGACGAATTGTGATTCTTTGAGAACAGGAACAGGTGAAGAGACTTGGAGAGGTGGAGGTATAATCTGGAAAGGAGAGGAATGAAAAGTCAACTGTAGTAAGACAGAATCATGTGTGTAAATGAAAGGGGAGGCAGTGGAAACAGTCAGGCCTACAGGGATCAGTGTTCACAAAGGTCAGGATTTCGGTACTGGGGATCAACTGTCCAAGGAATGGGGAGTGTGGAAGAGGTAAAGAAGTAGAGTACAGGCAGATGGATGGGTGGAGAAGAGTGTCAGGAGTTGCGGTGGACAAAAGTGAAAGAAGATGTATAAGAGAGTGTGGAGACCACCTTGGTTGTATGGCCTAAAGACAGTGTCACTGCAAAGAGACAGGAAGCAAGCTGGCTTGGCAAACTTTAAGATTTTGAGGTTCTCTTTCGAGTGTCCAGGTGGACAGGGTAGGAAATGAGATCCATCAAGGGACAGCACAGGTTTGGAAAATTGGGAGACAAAATTCGAGAGGAAGACTGATGGTTTGGACATGTGCAGAGGAGGGATAGTGGATATATTGGTAGGAGGATGTTGGAGATGGAGCTGCCAGGCAAGAGACGGAGAGGAAGACCAAAGAGGAGTTATTTGGTTGTGGTCAATGAAGATATGCAGGGAGTTGGGGTGAGAGTAGAGGACGTGGAGGACAGGGTGAGGTGGAAATGTTTAACTCGCTGTGGTGACCCCTGATAAAGGGAGAAGCCGAAAGAAGAAGAAGAGTAATGCTTCATTGTCATTCATGTGAATGGAGGGTCCTCACAAGGATAGCAAGACAAACTTGTGTTTGTTTGGGTGTGTACACGATGTATATAATACATTGTGGGGACCAAATGTCCCGACAACAATTTGAAGCTCAGGCATTATTACATTGTGTGGATGCTTTCCTGGTCCCTTGCTATGGCTTGCTATACTTGTGAGGACCAAATGTCCTTACAATGACAGGAAAATCTGGAATTTTCACTTGTTCTACTTTTGCTCTTTTTAGAAAAATGGCAACTTTTATTGGAAAAACTGAAAAAGCCAAAAGAGTTTGCTTTAGGTTACTGAGGTCAAGGTTAGGGGAAGGTGTAGGTGTAACATTAATTAGCTACAGTAACACTTCATTGTCATTCATGTAAATGGAAGGTCCTTACAAGGATAGAAAGACAAACATGGGTTTATTTGTGTGCATGTGTGTGTGTGTGTGTGTGTGTGTGTGTGTGTGTGTGTGTGTGTGTGTGTACACAATGTATATAATACATTTTGGGGACCAAATGTCCCCACAACGATGGAAAGCTCAGACATTTTTTGCATTGTGGGGACACTTTGCTGGTCCCCACAAGGAAACAGTTTTTTTCCCTTTCTTTTGAATAACCAAACGAGTCAAAAGATTTGCTTTAGGTTACTGAGGTTAAGGTTCGGTGTAGAATGAATTAGCTACAGTAATCATTATGTCAGTGGAAGGTCCCCACAGTGATACTGTAGAGAGACAAAGTGTGTGTCTGTTGTGCAGCCACCAAGAGAACCAGACAGGTTCATACAATAAGTTATCATTACCATTCAGTTTGTAGTAGTATTGAAAGAGCATGGGGAATAACATGGTTACACACTCATGTGCACTTACACATGCAACAACATCGTAACACATAGTAATTTTGATTCCTTAGAACATATCCCCAAAACAATGATAGCCAGACCTCTTGATATATCCTGGGGTACACTGCTAGGAACATTATTCAGGATTCTTGTAAGTCTATGACTTTTGACAGAAACTCTGTAGACTAATAACATCAAGGTGTTCTCAACACCCACACAACACTCACACACACACACACACACAGCTAGACAGCAACAGAATGTGCTCTTTGAAAAGAGAAAAAAAAGAGAGATGAGATAGAAAACAATTAAATATGTTTTTTATCCCCTATGAGCGCCCTGTGAGCTCAAATGACAAGGCTCTTAGCAAAATAATTGATTATCAGCCTAACAAACAGTAATCAGGCTTCATATCTCTTTCATGCCTCTGCTATTGTGAGAATTTAAATGCTTGGCACACCCTAACTCACCAAGAACCTATATATAGCAGATTTCTGTAAGGAGGGATAGCCTGCAACTGTGGTAAGCTGGTAGAGCTGATAAACGCAGTGTCCGAGGGCCTTGCTCAATTCCGCTTGGGCCTTGTAACATAGCAAGTTGAGTGGCAGGATTATGAAACCCGAGCAACTGTGGAGAATGGGAAGGCTGCACAGAAGGGCAGGCAGCATGAAAAACTTGTCCCACATATAACATGCAGAAGGTCTCTGTGGCGAGCCCTAACGGAAGCAGCCGAGAGAGGATTTACCGGGAGTATGCCATGGCAAAATAGAGCGTTTGTTTTTTAATTTAACGTCGCTCTTCCGCAATAAAGGCCATTCAACGAGAGACACGTTACATCTACAGTCATATGCATGTTCTCAGGCCAGTTTAGGCATAATTAATTAACCTAGTGCCTATCTTTTTGGATTGTGGGAGGAAACCAAAACTGCATTCAGACTCCACCACCCAGGATCCAGGCTCTAACCATAGGATCGAACCCAGGCCTTCTCGCTGTGTGAGGTGACAGGTCTACCCACTGAGCCACCGTGTCTCCCAGCAAGAGAGTGTAAAGCAGGCTAAATGAGTGCTCATTCAAAAATTACATATCCCTTTAACCCAATTTTTGTGAGGTTTTCTTTTTAAGTGACAAAATGTACATTATTTGGCCACAAAAGTCAGAGTCTGTGGTAACATTTGGTGAACTTGTTTTTTTTGGCTGTGAATAGGTTATCACTATATATACATTTTTCTACCACACCAATTGTTGGCCACTGAACAAGGTTCTATTTAAAGGAGGTACGAAACCACATACCGGTATTTTCCGGTCTTAAATGCGCACCGGTTATAAGGCGCATTAAATGAAACAAAACTCTTAAGTTCCGTCGGAAGCTCAGTTTGGTCTTTACCTGGCGCAGGGCGTCTTCTTGCTTCCTCCACTTCCGTATCATTGATTCGTTAATGTTGAATTCTCTCGCAGCTGCTCTATGTCCATGTTGTACTGCGTGACTGATAGCGTTGAGTTTGAAATCCGCTTCGAAAATGAATGAATGCACACACCCTAATGCTGAAGCACATACCGTATTACTCCGCTATGCTGCGCACTACGGTTGCCGTAAGCTTCGTAACTTACCAAGACCGTGCTAAAACATTTTGACAGATTTATGAGCACCATGTACCATCTACAATCGGTTCTAGGTCAGAAAGCGCAACCAGAATTAATTCATACATTAGACGCACCTCATTTTAAGGCGCACTGTCGATTTTTGAGAAAATTAAAGGATTTTAAGTGCGCCTTATGGTCCGAAAAATACGGTATATCAACGTTATTATTGTCCCTATAAGTTCAAGTGTTTATATCCTATTCCACCAAGATATAGATCTGAGAAGACATTTCTTCAGTTTCAAAATTTGGCCCTGTTATACTACATGGCATCATGGACTCGGATGGAATCAGATTTTAAATGAAAATTCCACTGCCTCACAGACTCCCAGCATAAAAATCATCCAACATCTAATACTACACAAAATGGTCCGACGACCACACAATCAACTTCTGACATGTCCTCCCAGTCCTGTTATCGGAGTCCCATTAATAACCAGTGGGATGAACTGACGGGGACTCCTAAATACAAGACCTGGTTTGTTAAAGAATTGAGAGACTCCGTATTCTGTAGTTTAGATTGTAATAAAGCTTAGTTTTCTATCCTGTGTTCAGTTTAATTAAGGAAGGCCATTGCAGGCTACTGACAGAGCTATTTTATATAACTGTGAGTGATTCAATTCTGTTTATTCATAGGATTTACTTGACCTCTGAACACAAACTTTTAAACATTACTTCCAAAGCACTCTGCTCAATGCTCCAAGGTAAAATCACCACACACAATTTCCTCCATGCATCATCTTACTCTCGAATAGCTATAACATTTAGTTGATTTTTTGTTATCTTATTGTTTGTGCTTTGAATAAAGGGCAAACTGTAATGAAGTAAATAACTCTGCAGTTACAGTTAATTAAGAAAACAGTTATTTATCCTTTCACAAGATGAAGAAATTCGATTCAGTAAAATAACTTTATATTTAGGGTTCCATGGATGGACCACATTTGTTTATACAAAGGCACCAGAGCACTTTTTACATTTTCTAAATACATTTTATACATTTATGTCTCTGAATATGTCATTTTTGTATGTATTAAAACAATATAAACTATAGAGACAGATGTTTGTGGACACCCCTTCAAATTATGGAGCTCTGATTTCAGCAAAACTCACTTTTAAAACATTCATAAATATAAAGCATACATTTCTGGATGTGGCAGTACAATGGGTTGTACAGATACCTCGTAGGTTTCCACTTTCAACAAGTCTGGTCATCAAATTTCCGCCTTGCTCTCCTTAAACAAAGTTCATAGAGAATTGGTTTGCCAGGTTTGATTGAGAACTTGGCTGGCCTGCACAGAACCTTGACCTCAACTCCTTGAAAATGCACTGGAATTCAAAAAGTGAGCCAGGGCTTATTGTCTAACATCAGAAGCCACCTTCACAGTCATGTTCCAAAATTTAGTGGAATTCCACACCATCACCCAGTGCTTTGATGTAATTTTTTGGGTGTCCACAAACTTTTGTCTATATAATGTATTCGGGGCAGTGTATTAGGACAGTGAACCCCTGGACACACATTGTTGTGGTAATATCAGCTATATCAACAATATCATGTTGATTCCTTAAAGGTACATAAATGAAATACTTCTATATAAAAATATAAATGTTAAACTATGATTTATCTAAGGTGTTTAAAACGCCACTCCTGAGCAATGCATACATTTTTTCCAGACACCCTATGTGTACAGGGTCGTATTTCACAATAAAGCACTACACAGCCGTACAAGCTGACAAATACATTTCAACTGAATGGATTTTTTCTCTTTAACAATTCATTAAACACAAGAAATGCTACAGCAATTACCACGACGACTCCAATTTAATGGTACTTTTGTGCACGGTACATGTGCAATGCTGTCTCCGGTACCAGGCTGGTCCTTATAGGTCAACAGTGCCATATATGGTATTTAAAATATAAGGACAGTGATTAGGGAACCATGTCATACATACAAGTATGGTTGCCTCAAATCTTCAAGTAATGAAAAATGTGGTTAATGGTCTTAAGAAATGATCTTGTTTGGGTTGTGGGGATTTGGCGCTTATCTGACAGCACAAGGCACAAGGTGGGAACCAATCCTGGACGGGATCCCAGTCCATCTCAGGGGACATGCACACACATTCACTCACTCACTCACACCCAGACACTTTAAAGATGCCAGTTGACCTAACATGTCTGAGAGCGTGAGAGGAAAACGTAGTGCCAAGAAGAAACCCATGGTGTCAGTTTCTTAAACAGCCAGGCCACATCCCAAATGTCTTCTCATACCCTGCACGTGCTTCCTAAAAAGAGTATAAAACAATGCTGTTCGGAACCTAAAGTGCATTTCGTGGAGATGGAAATGGGAAGATTAAGAGAGTCTTATCTTCTATTATAAACAATCATATTATAAATAACTATTATATTAACTATTAATGAACAAAAATTATCTTCACAAAGTCTAACTATTTATTAATACAGTATACCACCAGCAACACACTCCAAAGCACTTTATTAAATCACCAGCAGTAAATAAATTGCAACAGCAGTGGAAACAACTAATCTCTATTCATCCTCAATGATTGCAGATGGAAAAATTCAATCACAGGAATGGAATATGGTGCTAGAACTAACCCCAAAGGTCACTGCCACTATATGACACTACATACAGAAATAGTCAGATCACTACTTGTTCAATTAATGTCTCTCGATCTAAGCTGGTGGCCCAGATTAAGAGCTACAGTTTTGCTGTGCAGATACTTTTGTCTTGCATTCAAGAGATTCAGAGCCACTTGTCTCAAATAGCCAATTCCTGAAGAGAAATTCGGTTAAATGCAGTGCACTATTAATAGCACCACGATGTACACACTCTCTCTCTCTCGTCCCATGACCTGGGTTGTTTGTGGGGGTGGTGTCAGGAGTAGCCTGGTGGAGCCCATCCCACTCCAGGCCAGAGCAACATTGCATACACATTCGGACTGGGCCAATTTAGAGCAAGCAATTAACCTAATGCATATCTTTGACAAATTGCAACAAAGCTGACGGAACTTACATGGACATGAGAAGGACATGCAAACTCCACACAGGCAGGGTTTGGGGTCTGGATTTAACCAAGGATTTCTGGAGCTGTGAGGCTATTGCACTATCCACTTCAAGCTGCTAGAAGATCTGCACTGAATGTTTAACCCATAAGAGGAGATTTGATATTTTTATTGGTCCACTATGATGCATTTCACTGGACACTTATTAGAAGCAAAACATTTCAAGCTAGACAATACAAAGTGATGGACATTTGCTGTTTGATCTTGTCCCCAGAGTTCCTAGCAAATAACAGACACTTCAGATACATCTCATTTATTCACTTAATACATTTTGGGGCAGGGGAGCCAGGTCCTAACTGCCAGCATGGGGGGCAATGTGGGAACCAACTCTAGACAGGGCATCAATACAACACAGGGCATATGCACTCATACACCGGGACACTTTAGACACACCGACTGACCTAATGCATGTATTTGGAATGTGGGAAATTGGAGTACACAGAGGAAACCCACATAGACAAAAAGGCAGGGCATCGAACCGGTGCTGAGCTATCAGGTGACAGCACTAACCACTGTGTCACTATTTCCCATGTAACAATGTTGTTGCTGCAAAATGTTACATAAAGTTCTATTTAATGTCAAGTTGCATTGAAGGCAATCAAGTGCTGTTGTTCACAATGTAATTTTTTTCCATAGTCGTACGAAATTCATGTCTCATATGAAACTCGCTTATAATTGTACTCCAATACAATCGTTTCCCATAATAATAAATAAGCAACAATCAAACAGGTTTGGGATTACTCAAAACCCACTTACTATGGATATCTTTTGCGATGTTATAAGAACTGGAGAGTCATCAGCATAGTTCATTTATATGTTGGTTGATCACTGGCGTGTTGTCCATGAGTATGGGTAACACATGCTATATCCATGGATTCATTCGCACTTGCAGTCCCGGGCAAAGAAAGGGGCCAATATAATGGTCCTAAAAGCAAAGTATTGGTCAGAAAATGCACAACACCATTTGCTTGTCACTGCTCGCTAAACTGTAGGGAACAAAAAACGCTTGAAAAGGAAGAATTCATTTAAGGAATCTTCTTGTACAAAAGATAAAGACTGTACATAAATGTTTGATAAGAAACACATGACTGGATGTTCAAAATCTTCCAAAATATCGTTTGTCTTGATGTTTTTGTAGAAGATTCATTAGTTGATAATCTGCCACAGTCCACCAGGTTCATATTTGCCCAGAATCTGAACCCTACAGAGAATATTCGGTCTCAAATTCCCAAAAGTGGGAAACATTTTGCAGCAACTGATCAACTGTATGAATCCATTAGCATTGAGCAAAACAAGAGTGTTTATCCTGGAACTATAATTTCAGTATATACAAAGTTCAATTATATGTCCACTCTTCTGAAATTTAAAAATTAAGAAACCTTGAAAACAACTGATCTCACATGAGGAACTCATCCTTTTCAAGATTACGGTTTTTTTTTTTTTTTGTTTTTTTTTTAAGTAAATCAATATCCTAAATGTTCTGCATTATGATGCGAATAAAAGTCTAGAGAGGTTTACTTCAACTGTAACAGTTATCAGTCACTGAAACACCGCTTGGCTAATCATGAGATGAATAAAATACCAGAACAATGTACACCATCCCATAGCCACCAGTTATTAGGGGAAAACATTGTAGCCCATTAAAACAGACACACCTTTTAGGAATAAACTGGTCAAAAAATGCTGCTAGATTTGAATACAAGTCTGTAGGAAAGATTTTTGAAAACTTAAATTAAAAACGGACACCAGCCAAACCCTTAAACCTACTGAGAATTCACGTGTAGAGAGACAACGACTGGACGAGCAACTTTCTGGTGTTCGTAAAGGACACGCTGAAATTCTTGTTAGTGGTGAACACAGAGTACAGATTAAATAAAAAAAATATTTTGTTCTATGATCTTCTGGACTGTTCTGTATGATTTTATGACGTCAACAGTTTCGTAGAGCAGTAAAAGAGCAGGTCAATTTGGGGGACGATGGCTTTTAGGTTAGCACAAATAATAATGAAGGAATAAAATGGCACGCAGACTTTTTGCGCACTGTCGGTTCCTGGGCAAAAGGGAGCCCGATTTATTTCAGTCGAGTTTGGTCGTGTGCTTGAGAAGTGAGAGTGTGTGTGTTACCGATGTATGTGTGCTGACGGGGTATGGGTGTGGAGTGGGGCGAGTAGGGTGGGGGTAGATCTTTTAAAACGGCATCACTCCATGTGAGCGCCTTTACTGACAGCGCGCGCTGCTCTGGCCACGCGCGGAGTTTTGGCGCGCATTTACATCTCCCTGTTGGATCCTAAACGTCTCCGATTGACGAAGCCGAGAATGGAGCAGACTATTTCCTTCCCTGACCATCGACCCAGACCGTGCTGAGCGGAGTAAAAGGTGTCCGAGATGAGGAGCTGTTATCGAATTGGCCTTACGGATGTGGTCATGCGTCCCGGTGGCATCGCCGAGTAGCCGAGAGGCAGCGCGTCGGACCGCTGGTGGCAGTCTGGTCACTCCAGTAGAAGTTGCGTTCTGGGACATGGAAGCAGGTCTTGGCCGCGTGGGATACACTGCTGAAAGCTCGGAGTCTTGATCGGCGGGCTGTTTGCCGGTGTTGGTCACAGGAGAAACGAGGGGCGCGCCGCACCGGAGCCATGCGCACCGAGCACAGCTTCTTTCTGCTGCTCCTCAACGGGACGGCATGCCTGGTGAGCGGGGACAGGGGGACACGTGGGAGTATCAAGGGGTGGGTGATTCCAAGTTTGTGCGTTTTACTGATCGGTCGCGCTGTGTCATCGGTTGGGCAGCCTTGCCAAAAGTGTTCACCCGTTACGCGCGAGTCATTTCACGCAGCGGGACGGGTGCCACGCAAAGATCGGGGCTCTCTGTTTCACTGGGGCTTCGTCTTCGCTAAATGAAGCGTGTGACAGAGAGATTTCTGCTCGGTACGGGACTCCCCACGAGCAGACCTAAGAGCCCAACATTGAGTGGCTAGATAAATATACGCATGCAGTTGCGCATACTTAGGCTATTTATCTGCCTATGGGGTGAACAAATAACTGAAGTGTATTTTATATAGTACAGGGAGAACAGAAAGTGCCTTAGAGAGTGTACTGTGACAGGAAAAATGATGTTAGATGGACAATTTACTGAACGTTGCATTTGGAGGGTTATTACATCATGCTTTTTGAACCTTCTTAGAATGACACTGATGTTCTGTGGATTAAACATATCCAACAAGATGTGCCGTTATGCAGACATTTGAACCCGTGTCCTCGATCCAGAACCACTTTAAAAAGTGACCCTATCTAATTCCTACAAAGGACACGAAGAAAGCTGTTCCAGTTGAATGGCGACACGCGGGCAGATTAAACTCGCACCCTGCTGGCGCTTACACGAAAGTGAATACAGATGACAAATCTCTCCCGGTTTAATTAGAAAACACCGACGTGCGTCATTAACACAAGGTTTAAGCCTCCTTTTTAAAGCTAGGGTTACACTCAGATGTGCTACATCACCAAAGACTTGTAATACAATTGGTCTAATTATCACACGAATCCTGGTCATTCATTTGTGCAGTTGTTCCAGATCGAAGAGAGACAATGTTTTGCGCCCCCGCGCGTCTCAGCACGGAGTCAGGGCTAATCCGTTATCACTTGACAGTTACACGTATTGAACTAATTCATTTGATTAGTGTTATTCATTGACTCACACAGTGAAGAAGAAAGTCTGAATGCATTAATAAATCCTCCCATTCTGGGACGCACGTTTCACAGTTCAAAGGTTTTCCAGACCTACAGAAAAACAGGTCAGTGAAGTGAAGACAGAATGTACTAGCAAGAAATGCAAAGCTCAGCTCAGCTCAGCAGAAAATCCCATTTTTAAACAAACATGATGGTTTACCAGATACATTTCGTATGCAACGTGAGAAAGTCCTGCCTTCGAACACACTGCAAAAGTCTCCTTCCTGCGTTTTTCCCTTTTCACCAGTTTAAGCAGTCTTCCAGTCTGGCAGGTCAGAAACGGGGACCGGTGTCCATACTGAAGTGAACGCAGAATATGTTAGAAAATAAATGCAAACCTCCTGTTGTAGCGGTGTAGCAAGAAAGTCTTGCCTTCTAATAAACTGCATAGTCTTTGTCCTGTCTGTTTTCCCTTTTTACCTGTTTAAACAGTTTTCCGACGTGGCAGGTCAGAAACGGGCACCGATGGGCAGACTGAAGTGAACGCCGAAAGTGTTAGCAAAGAAATACAAAGCTTCTTGCATGCCCATTAAAACCTTCAAGCCAACAGGAAGAAACCCGGTTTTCAAACAAACCTTGTGTACCAGTTCCGTTTGGTTTTCCAAAAACAGTGAACTCCCTTTTTTCACTAGTTTAAACAGTCTTCTGTTAACAGGGCACCTGGCAGTCGATTGCAGATCGCTGGCAATTACTGCCAATAAATGTTGTTTGTAAGGCATCAATGCTGGTGCGGCGTCTCTCTCATTACAGCCTTATTAAATCAATTGAATTACAACATGCGGCAGTGCCAGAGCCAGGTGCTCACCTGCTGCAGAGTAATTGGGGGAAAATAGACTAACCCTGGTACCCAGATTGGACAAGTCTGTCAGGGAGTGTGTGATTGACAAAGAAAGGGGTGAAGGATCCAGGGGAGAGCGAGGAGATGCCAAAAATCAAATCAATCTGTCCTCCTGCATGGCACAATTAACTACATTGCATTCCAGTCTGATCATGGGATGATTAGTACATCCTTGCTTAAAGAGCAGTCCTTGTATTGTGGTGTAACTGTGTGTGGAAGGAAGCAGTATATCTATGTTAGGATTTAACCAGAAAATATAGGAAAATTGTACACAATTATATAAAGAGTGCCAATATGTAGTGTGACGTCCCCTTATACTTGAGCAATTTCAGCATCTGGCAGCTTCATCGGGATGCCAAGTTGACCCTTCTACAGTCAGAAAAAGCTTGGTCTTTTTTGGACGGGTAGCAGCCAAGACGCCACTAAATACTGAATTTTTCTTGCATAAACCATTTTGTTCTGAAATTTGTGCATTTCTGTTAATTTTGTGTACATATTTTCAGTAGTTTCTGTTTGTATCTTAATAAAGAGACTGATAAATAATTATATTTGATCACAGTACTATTGCTAAAACAAGAAATCTAATGGTGGCCTAAGACTTTTGCACAGTACTGCATATATACACACTGATTTGCATTACATAATATAACTCTAAATATGGAAGTAGACTTGCGCTTAACCTAAGCCTAAGCAAAGCAACGCACAGCTTCTAATGGGCTTTATTCCAAACGAGAGCGCAAACTAGCACAATTATGATGTTTATGCAGACGACCAACGGATGGCACGTTGACATATTTCACACAAGCTCTGGAGGAGTGTAGCGATCCCAAATCAAGTCGTCCAAACAATTATTAGGAATCTCACAAATAGTCGCTTGGTTGGTCTACTCGTTTTTAGGTACCGGTTATTCAGAGGCTCGTACTGAAGGAATATGACTTTCAAAATGCTCCAGTTACCCTTGTGCTGTAGATCTGTTCAGTGCACAAACGATATGCCTCTGCCACACACACACACACACACACACTCCCTCTAACCTCCACATACATGCATCCTCAAGGATTTCTAAAGGATATGCTGTCTGTTTTTCATCGATTGATGGAGATTGACAGATTGTCGGACCGACTGGCAGATGAAGGAGTGGAAATTATGACGTACTTCTAAAGTTCAGTAGATCTGTTATCAGTCTAAGGTCAGTCTGTCCCACTGATACGCCACTTCATCGACAGAGTGTAAAATATTAAATTTTTTATAAGATAGACAGCTTAAGTGATGTTAAATAAACATTTGAAGGAAAGGACTATGATGGAAATCTCATGAAACGATACTGAGAAATCTGGTCTGAGAACTGTCTTAAGATCCAGAGCACACTTGATTGACATCCCCCTGTACAAGACTTCCATATATAAATACACACACACACACACACACACACACACAAATAGGACTAGCCACTTGAAAAGAAAAATCACAGATTATTTATACTAAGTAGGCCTACGTGGTGGTCGACCAACATGGGTTTATTTAATGCTGATGCTGATATTTAGAGAGCATGATGACCAGTGGCCGATATATAATGCCGTTATCACTTTTTTTTGGCAACTGATTCAATAATTAAGAAATTAGACACAAAATTGCTGAACTTACATCGACATTTAAGTTTAAATGCACTGTTTGCAGTCTGTCTTTTTTCATAAATAAAACAAATTTAAAGTTTTGTTGCACTTATCGACATTTATTACAGCATCTGTACAACTTTAAAAACTTGCAAAAAATGAACAATGTTAGAGCAGTGCACATGGAAGCAGCATCACTTTGGTTTTCATCCCAGTTCCAGTTAAGAGCAGCAAGTTGTAATGCTGGAAAAAAGTTTATCTTCTCATAAATGACCCCGCCCTCACTGAATCTTCTCTCGGCATCTCTGTTTTCAGTCACTGAGTCGTCCCAGTTTGAGCTGCAAGGTGTAATGCAGAAACAAAATTTTCGACCTATTTAAAGGCTGATCTATTAATTGGTCTATCACTAATGACATGTCATGTTCCCACAAAAACATTAAGCTAATTAAAAAATAACAACAGATCTAAGTATCCAGGCGCTTCAACCCTTACAGTCGAATATAAGCTGATAAAAGTGACTCAGCTATTTTTTTTATATGCAGCTCTCTCTTTATGGCTAGCAGTGTTCTCCCAGATCCAACTGTCTCCAGGACGTCCTTCACTTTACACCAGTATACCAGTAGAGAGGGTCATATTCGGAGAGATATGGGAAAAACTTCAATTCAGTTTGTCCAATAATGTATTCTGAAAATGTCACAGAATAGCTCTGTTATTTATTTCCTCTATTGCTTTTAATCAGTGCCGGTGCTCATGGTCAAATTTGACCAGACCTCTTAAAAACATTTACAAAGTATTTTTAAAAAATATTATCACCAACTGTTGTATTTGCACCATTTATGCAACCGTCTTCCTATTCCTCGGGTCCTTGAGTAAGGCCTTTATAACACTAATGCTTGATTGTATCACTCCTAAGAGTGCAACCACTCATAATTGACTTATTGTAGTTACATAACCTATTACATAACCTGGACAAAGTCACGAGGTCTTATTGTAGTTAGATGACAAAACATAGTTATGATCATGGAAAATTGCAAAGTTGACCAGGGGTTAAAAAAAACGATAATAAAACAATAAAAAAATAGATTTTGACTCACAATAACTAGTTGCTGATTGAAATTCCCTTATTGAACAATGAGACAACTCAAACTCTACTAATTATTGGGCGACACGATGGGTAGCACTGTCGCCTCACAGAAAGAAGGTCCAGGGTTCGATCCCCAGGGGGCAGTCTGGGTCCTCCCCATGTCCGTGTGGGTTTACTCCGGGTGCTCCGGATTCCTCCCACAGTCCAAAGACATGAATTAGGTTAAGTGATTATGCTAAAGTGGCCCTAGTGTGTGATTGTGTGAATGAGTGTGAGTGCCGTGTGATGGATTGGCTCCCTCTCTAGGATAGTTCCTGCCTCGCACCCTATGCCTCTGGCTAATAAAGCAGCTGTAATTATTTATGATTAATGAAATAACTCTTTTATACTTAGTATACTTTATTTATAAACAAATAACTAACTGTGTACCATGCTAAAATGAAACTTTCATGTATACTTAGGTAGCCATTAAATACAGTACTGTACAAAAGTCTCAGGCCACCATTAGATTAGCTATATCATTGTTTAAGAAAGGGAAGCAGGGTGAAAAGGCTAAGATATGCCAAAAGTTACACACAAACACGTGTATATAACTAAAAAATGTGATACGAAAAAAAAAATACAATTAATGTATTTGTAAATAAGTGTAAAGCAAATGTAATAAGTTACATTTGACTAAAAGTATATTTTACCCTAATGTATTTATTTAAGTACACTATATTGCATATTTATTTGACCCTTTCAGTCCTGAATTTATTTCAATGAAGCAAAAACTCCAAATAATTCAAAAATATTGAAATCCCATAAAACAGACGTTTTTGACAATATATTTTGTATTCAAGAATGAAAGGGTTAAAGTATGATCAAAAACTCATTTGACATTAATATATTTTAACATATTTTAATTGACTACCCGAGTTTGCAACTATTCTTACAACATTCTTAGACAAACTTCACTATACTTTCAGTGCAATTAAGAGCATTTTTTTTAAAACTAGGGCATGAAAGGAACTGTGTGGCAAGAAAGTGGCTGAGAAAGAGAGCGAGTGAATTAAGAGGGTAGGTAAAGGCTAGGGGAGAGATTTTATTAGACGACTCTGCCTGCTCAGAGTATTAAACAGTGTTGATCTATGCACAGGCATGATCCAGCCAAATCCCGGGGCTCCTCACTCAGGACCACCTCGCTTCCTAGCCCTAGAGGTAGGCACCATTTTCAGGGCTTGGCACAGAAGCAGGATTTTCTCTTAGACATTATAGTCAGTATGTAGGAAAAAGCACATCCAAAAGCTTACACAGACCTGTAGGCAAAGCTGCTCCTTTTTCTCTCTTAATATATACAGAACACAGATATACAACTAGAGAGAATTACAGAAAGATGGAAATTTGATCAGTTTATCATCTTTTTATTATTATATTAAATAATGTATGATGAATTAATTTGAGAGTTCAAACAACAGCTGTCTTGGCATTAAATGTATTTTGGTAAACTGAGACAGAATGAAGAATGTTAAACTGACTCCATATAAATGGTGTAACGAATACATGACTTGTGATGTTACACAACTTTCGCTGCAACTTTTTGAAACTGGCTGTCTGCTTCTAATTAAAAACCATTAGATAGTCATAGAGCAGAAAACAGTATTTGTTTTTGCCACACCCAGTGAAATTAACATATAAATGACTAGAGACCGATTGGTCGATTCTGATTTCTGGCCAATTCCGTTTTTTTTGGTCCAAGAATTATAAAATGACAGCGTACAGATCATTATTGTTTAGCTTTTCTTCAATGGAAACTTCTTCGATGCTGAAGAAAGACAGCAGCAGCTACAGGCTTGTGTCCGGTTCTGCACTCTCAGCAGAGTTAGCTTTAGGTTTGTCAAATTCCTCATATTCATCAAGGTGATGCTGCTTTCAAGGTCTTATTATTGTTCTGAGTGTTTTTGGAGTTCTTCCTCCGCGGCTTACTTTCGTCAACGCATATTGCAAACAGCACTCACTTACTGTGAAGAAATAGAAGGCTGAAGACATAGCTGTAACCAATATAACACGTTGTGGGACTGTGGTAGCCTAGCGGGCAAGACACTGGACTATGGACCAGAAGGTCCAGGGTTCAAATCCCACCTCTGCTAAGCTGCCACTGTTGGGTCCTTGAGCAAGGCCCTTAACCCACAATTGCTTGGATTGTAAGACTGTATCAAGTGTAAAGTCGCTCTGGATTAAGGCGTCGCTTAAATGCTGTTAAATGTACATGTTGTTACTGGTTCCTTAATAAACTGCGCTATATAGTTAGAGACTCTTTAGTGTACTAAGTAGTAGCATTGGAGTCCCATAATTCCTGCTTTAAACTGTGTGTGTTTTGCTTAAAAAGGAATTGATGTTAAAGAAAGGATTTTCCAGAAAATAGCTCAGATTTGTATTATTTTCTATGGGAAATTCAGACTGTATTCAAAACCCCATGTATTTTCGATTATGCACATTAGAGTGTTTTTTTCGTTCGTTTTGTTTTTAGTTTTTTTGTGATTGGCACTCCTGTCTGCCTGTTAGCTGCATATCGAGTTAAGCTTTGCCTCTCGAAGATGAACATTGTCTCATTCGTCACAGGTACCACCACTATTGTCTCACATTTCATGAAGCGTTTATTACGCCATTCCGTCCATAATTTACCACTCTGTGAAATGTAAAAGCTGCAGGTAAAAGTAAGAAGCCATTTTTTAGTACATAGTCCTCTACCTTAACTGCTAGGCTACCACAGTCCACAGAATAAAACCTTAGTCGAGAAAATTTGCATTGTTTTGCACTGTTTACAATTCAGAAATAATATTTTTTTTTTTTTATGTAAGAAAATCCAATTGTGAACTCAGTATCATGAATTGAATTGTGAGCATAGTGTATGTTACACCCCTGTGGATAGGGTAAAAAATAGTTTTAAAAAAAATAATATCAAACCAATTTAAATATCAGTCAAAGACAACACAAGTAAACACAAAATGTAGTTTTTTTAATGAAGATGTTTATTATTAAGAGAGAGAAAAAAAATCCAAACCTACATGGCCCTGTGTGAAAAAGTGATTGGCCCCTAAACCTAATAACTGGTTGGGCCACCCTTAGCAGCAACAACTGCAACCAAGCGTTTGCGATAACTTGCACTGAGTCTTTTATAGCATTGTGGAGAAATTTTGGCCACTCATCTTTGCAGAATTGTTGTAATTCAGCCACACTGGACGGTTTTCCAGCATGAACGGCCTTTTTAAGGTCATGCCACAGCATCTCAATAGGATTCAGTTGAGAACTTTGACTAGGCCACTCCAAAGTCTCCATTTTGTTTTTCTTCAGCCATTCAGAGCTGGACTTGCTGGTGTGTTTTGGATCATTGTCCTGCTGTGGAACCCAAGTTCGTTTCAGCTTGAGGTCACAAACAGATGGCCGGGCATTCTCTTTCAGGATTTTTTGGTAGACAGCAGCATTCATAGTTCCATTTATCACAGCAAGTCTTCTAAGTCCTGAAGCAGCAAAACAGCCCCAGACCATCACACTACCACCACCATATATTTTATTGTTGGCATAATGTTCTTTTTCTGAAATGCGGTGTTACTTTTATGCCAGATGTAATGGGGGACACACCTTCCAAAGAGTTCAACTTTTGTCTCGTCAGTCCACAGAATGTTTTCCCAAAAGTCTTGGGGATCATAAAGATGTGTTCTGAAAAAATTGAGACGAGTTTTAATGTTCTTTTTGCTCAGCAGTGGTTTTCGTCTTGGAGCTCTGCCATGCAGGGCATTTTTGCCCAGTCTCTTTCTTATGGTGGAGGCATGAACACTGACCTTAACTGAGGCAAGTGAGGCCTGCAGTTCTTTGGATATTGTTGTGGGGTCTTTTGTGACCTCTTGAATGACTTGTCACTGCGCTCTTAGGGTGATTCTGGGAAGGTTCACGACTGTTCCATGTCTTTGCCATTTGTGGATAATGGCTGTCACTGTGGTTCGCTGGAGTCCCAAAGCTTTAGAAATGGCTTTATAACCCTTTCCATACTGACAGATCTCAATTACTTTATTTCAATTTATTTCTCAATTGTTCCTGAATTTCTTTGGATCTCGGCATGATGTGTAGCTTTTAAGGATCTTTTGGTGTACTTCACTTTGTCAGGCAGGTCCTATTTAAGTGATGTCCTGATTGAGAACAGGTGTGGTAATAATCAGGCCTGGGTGTGGGTATGTATACACATACATACATACATACATACATATACACACACACACACACACACACACACACACACACACACACACACACACAGAGAGAGGAAGTTCAGAAAATAGGGTTCAGCTGCAAGGGGGCTATCAAAATTCAAGAAAAATCACAACAATGACAGCCCTTGAGATGGCACATCCATTTACCTGCAATTCAAACGATTCATCTGAGACATAGACACTAACTAAATAAATAAAATAAAACATAAAAACATGTGGTATTATATTTGCTTTTAGTTATATGGCTTTGTACTTCATCAACATTTGCACGCAGAGAGACTTGTTAGGAAGTAATATACTAATAGCCCTCTAGGGATGCCTCTAGGCTTTTAATACATAAGTAGAAACAATCAGTTTGAACAAAAGCCACTGAAGCGTTGGATCAATTGAAGAAGGGAAATGAGGGCAGATTTGTTTGTATCTGAGGAGCTTTTAGACATGAAATAGTTCTCTGAAGTACAAATGCGAGTGTCACTCAAAAGTCTCTCGTCACGGCAGCCATGCCGGAACTGGTTTATTTCAAGAACATGCATCTGGTGCCGTCTGGCTAGACAGGACTTACATTTGTGCATCACAGGGACATCACTCGGGTGTGACTGAAGCGTCTTCTGGCATCATGGCATGCTCTTGGGCTTATGGTTCATGATTTTTCAGGATTTGGCACGAGAAAGCTGGATGGATTGAAATAGGGTGTTAGAGTACTTGCTGTGGTTTAAATGTAATATATGATGCATTTACATTACTTCTGTTAAAATTTCTATTAATACGTTCCCCACTATGTGCTCATGTTCTGCCTTCTTAAAAACATACCACCCTGTGTGTAGTCATGTGACTCTGCCCCATCAATTCAGTGGAGGAGAACTCAAACACAGTAGCTTATAACCAAGTAAAATGTTGTGTCCATCATTTGGACACATTTTGGCTTTAGAGAAGACGACACAGGAGAAAAAGAAGTCAGATATAAACACTGTGGAAACAGTATCAGCGACCAGTGGTACCACCAATCTTTTTCAACACTTGAAGCACAATCATGTTACTGAATATCAACAGTGCGTGGCTCAAAAAGAAAGAGAGACTGACAAGCGCCCAGCAACAAGTGCCTCCATAAAGCAGCTATCAGTAACGCAAGAATTAACAAACACTACACAATATGAGAAGGATACAAGAAGTTGGAAAGGAATAATGGACGCCATTTCCTACTACACAGCGAGGGATGATTTCAATAGGTCGAAATATTTAATAAACAACCATGCATAGTTAATCTATGTGTTCCCTTCAGATATTTTAAAATCGCAAAAGATATGCACTCTTTCAATATCCCAGTTTCAATAGCTGAGCATATTTACAGTACAAACCTTGTCAGCGAACTATGAGGGCAAAAACAAGAACAATAAAAAATGTTCATTAATCGTAACCGAGGTAAAATGTTCAATTAATCGTGATACTGAATCGAGGTCGTATCACCCAGGACTATACAGACACCGCCTGCCTCAGTCTATATTTTACATTTACAGCATTTAGCAGACGCCCTTATCCAGAGCGACTTACAATTGATACAGTCTTACAATCCAAGCAGTTGTGGGTTAAGGGAGGGTCAAGGAGCCAACAGTGGCAGCTTTGGCTGAGGTGGGATTTGAACCCTGGACCTTCTGGTTCATAGTCCTGCACCTTAACCACTAGGCTACCATTAGATTCAATTGTTAGGAGTCAGTCTGCAATCTTTGTTGGAAATCGGTTCCCATCTGAATCCCATCTGAAATTTGAAGATTATGCCAAACTTTGGGAGATACAGCATTGTTAAACCAGCCATGGAATCATTCTGCAAAAAAAGTGTTCTACAACAGAAAAAGCAACAGCTGGCATGACACGCTCTCACCAATTGCATCACAAAGCACAGTGCCAATTCAGGCGTTTGAGAGAGATGGGTTAAAAAACTTTTGAACACGGTAGGCCCATACACTGCCAGAATATCGGCTAATTATCGTCATCGACAAAACCCCTGAAAATATCGTGATATCATTGTTTGTCAATATCGCACACCTCTGTCACGCAGCAGTGTGTTATTAGCTGCTCATTATTGCAATAAGGCTATAAACTGCACAGCTTCATACAAGCTTTCCATTCGTTCCCATTCTGGATTTGAAGAGAACAGAACTGACTAGGGACATAATGAATAGAGTGCTGTTTTTCTAGTCTCAGTCTGTATTCATATCGGCCTTCAGATTTCCCTTTACTTATTATCTTGTATTTTTCCATACTGAATAGTGGAAGAGCAGACACCATTCTTCTGCACACAATGAGTCTCTGAAACTGTTCAGTTCCACCTCACACTTTATTTCTTCTGTCACTCATTCTTTTTCTCGCTCCCTTATGTGCACTGTGATGTATAGAGTCTCCACTTGCAGAAGTAAGACTGGGGAGATGAGATTTCGGTGTGTAATGGGGTTGCACACTTGGATGGAATATGCGTCTGTGTTTGGGATTGCTATGGTCTCGTGTTTTCAAATTGCACTACATATTCAATTTACAAAGATTATGAACTGGGTTAGGGTGTATAGCTTTATTTTTGCCTTTGTGTGTTGGGTGGGCAGGTAGGAGAATCATCTGTGCAAGTCCCTGGCGGAGACTTGAAGTCAAATTAAGCTGTAATTAGGTCAGATCGGCCCGTTCTTCTACACCACATCGATAGGGGTAGTTCAGATACTCATCACATCAGATACTCAGGACTGAAAAAAGACAAGACCAGCCTGGAAGAGGTGAAGGGGTTAGAACTGTTTGTTCTCTGAGGTGCTGAGGGATGGGAGGGCAATGGATTATTGGATGCTAGTCACCCCTTTGAAGTTGATGTTAATTATTCATTAAGGAGTCAAAAGGCCAGCTTCTTGTGTAATTACCTCTTTCCTCCAGTTTTATCTCTTGTTTCAAATAACTCATTATAAGAGCGCAGCTGTTTTATCAATTTGTTAAACTCACAGTGAGAACCCAGTGAAAAACAGACTGGCTGGGACGTAGGCCAGTCTAGCATATTACTCCATCATTTGTCAGCCTAACTTCTCATACTGCATCTTGGGCTTTTACCATAGACAACAATTCATCACAGTTCAACACAGTTCTCTGTACTGAAAAAAGAAGAGAATGGGCTAATAAATAATTACTGGTAATATACACTCACTGGCCATTAGCTACAATTGTTCAACTGTGCAAATATGTAATCAACCAATCGATGGCAGCAACTCTTACTCTAGGCATGTAGACATGGTCAAGACGACCTGCTGAATTTCAAACCGAGCATTAGACTGAGGAAGAAAGATGATTTAAGTGGCTTTGAATGTGGCATGGTTGTTGGTGCTAGACTGGTTAGTCGTCTGAGTATTTTAGCAAATGCTGTTGTTCTGCGATTTTCACACACACAGCCATCTCTAGGGGTTTATAGAGAATGGTCCGGAAAAAGAGAAAATATCCAGTGAGCTGTAGTTCTCTGAGCAAAAATGCCTTTGTTGATGCCAGAGGTCAGAAGAATGGCTAGGCAGGTTCAAGCTTAGAGAAAGGCTCAAATAACCACTAATTACAACCTATGTATGCAGAAGAGCATCTCTCAATGCACAACACATCGATCCTTGCAGAAGATAGGATACAAAAGACCACACCATGTGTCAACCAAGAACAGGCAACTGAGACTACAATTTGCACGAGCTCACCAACACTGGACAATAGAAGATCGGAAATACGTTTGGTCTGATTTCTGCTGAGACATTCGGATGGCAGGGTCAGAATTTGCTGTAAACAACATTTTACGCATGGCTACATCCTGCTTTATTTCAACAGTTCAGACTGGTGGTGGTGTAATGGTGTGGGGGATATTTTCTTGGCACATTTTGGGCCCTGTACCAATTGAGCTTTGTTTAAACTCCACAGCCTACCTGAGTATTGTAGCTGACCATGTACTAAAGCTGCACCAACTACTTGGTGCTTTTATGTCAATTTGGACCAAAATCTCTGAGGATTGTGTCCAGCATCTTGTTGAATCCATCCCACAAAGAGTCCTGGAGTGCTAATATTGGGTCCAACCCCAATATTAGCACATTAAAAAAATGATACGCTCTGCTCACAATTCGACTCGATTCACGATACCGAGTTCACGATTCGATTTTCTCACAATTATTGAATATACATTTGACAAAAGACATTCCTTTTTTTATTTAGTAGATAAAAAGAGCCCAGTTAAACAAAATGAGACAAAAATATTATACTTGGTCATTTATTTATTGAGGAAAGTGATCCAATATTACATATTAATGAGTGGCAAAAGTATGTGAACCTTTGCTTTCAGTATCTGCTGTGACCCCCCTGTGCAGCAATAACTGTAACTAAACGTTTCCTGTAACTGTTGATCAGTCCTGCACACCGGCTTGGAGGAATTTTAGCCCATTCCTCCGTACAGAACAGCTTCAGCTCTGGATGTTGGTGGGTTTCCTCACATTAACTGCTCACTTCAGGTCCTTCCACAACATTTTGATTGGATTAAGGTCAGGACTTTGACTTGGCCGTTCCAAAACATTAACTTTATTCTTCTTTAACCATTCTTTGGTAGAACGACTGTGTGCTTAGGGTCGTTGTCTTGCTGCAGACCCACCTCTCTTGAGATTCAGTTCATGGACAGATGTCTGATGTTTTATCCTTTAGAATTCTCTGATATTCATTGTATTCCATCAATGATGGACAGCGGCCGGCCCAGATGCAGCAAAACAGGCCCAAAAACCATGATACTACACCACAATGTTCACAGATTGGAACAAGGGGTTCTTATGCTGGAATGCAGTGTTTTAGTTTCTCCAAATATAAGGCTTTCTTTAAACCAAAAAGTTCTTTTCTTTTGGTCCATCATCAACAAAACATTCTTCCAAAGCCTTCTGGTTGTCCACATGATCTTTAGCAAAGCGACAGAAGCAAGCGTTGTAGCAACGTTCTTTGGAGAAGCAGTGGCTTTCTCCTTGCAACCTGACATGCACACCACTGTTGTTCCAGTGTTCTTCTGCGGTGGAATCATGAACATTAGATAAGAGAAAGCGGCCCTTAAATTGCTTAGAAGTTACCTAGGTTCCTTTGTGACCTACGCCAAATATTACACAACCTTGGCTTTGGAGTGATTTTCTTGGTCGACCACTCTGGTGAGGTGGTTAACAATGGTCTTGAATTACTCCATTTGTACACAATCTGTCTGACTGGGGATCGGTGGAGTCAAACTCTTTAGAGTTGGTTTTTGTTAACCTTTTCAGCAGATGAGCAATCAAACAACTCTTTTTATGAGGTCCTCAGAAATATTCCTTTGTGTGCCATGATACACTTCCAAAAACAACATGTTGTGATGAGCAGACTTTGATAGATCCTGTTCTTAAATAAAACAGGGTGCCCACTCACACCTATTGTCATCCCATTGATTGAAACACCTGACTAATTTTTCACCTTCAAATTAATGCTAATCCTTTTGCCAACCCACTAATATGTGATGGAAGGAATTTTTTCCTCAATAAATAAATGACCACAAAGTATAATATGGTGTCTCATTGTGTTAACCTCACATAGTGCAAATAATACTGTTCAAAACTGGAATTGTATAGATGGTGTCAAAAATCGAGACATTCCATTTCTTGCAGTGTTGCATCGTTACACCCTACTAAGCAAAGTGTATCTAATAATGTGGGCGGTGAGCGTATTGTTGTTACAAGGTGGCCAGTGGTTAACGCGGTCTCCTCACAGCTCAGAGATACCCTGGCTCCATTCCTGACCGATGTCCATCTGTATGGGAGTTGTACGTTCTTCTGTTTCTGCGGGGTTTTTCCTGGGGGGTACTCTAGTTTCCTCCCACATTCCTAAGACATGCTTTAGGCAGTTAGTTACTCTAAAGTGTCCCAGTTGTCTGAGTGGATGTCCTGCAATGGACTGAAAACACCCTGTCAGGGTTGATGCCGATTATGTCCGTAAATCCCCCTTCAGCCAAGAAAGCTGGGAAAAAATCTGTTGGAACAATGTAGACGTACACAAGCCAACCATGGCAAATGGAAACAGCGTCATAAAAGCAGCATTAAAAATGACCACAGTTTATATATCTTCAGAAGGCAACAAGCTGTGAAGAGGTTTATTACCTAAAAAGCTGCTGCTTGCAACCAATGTTGATGTAAAATAAAATGAGCAATTTTACAGAGGGCTCATCAATCTCCAAGTGCTCACCTCATGTAATGATAACTGAATTGATAGTATTTATGACCTGGATCTGGCATAGGTCTTTCCCATTTGAAGCTTGCATACCATGTGGCCGTATGTGCGCAGGAAGGTTAACAGCTTGGTTTGTTAGCGGTCAGGTTGGATGTACAGTAGTCAACGAAACCTGATTATAATGGGTAAAAGTAGACTTGAAGGGCAATGCATAATGACGATTGCAAAAAATCTGACGATTTGCATCACATGCGTTCTTTTATAACTTCCGATGCAATTGCATAGTGGAACACCATGAGGCAACAATCATATGTCATACAGTGGGCAAAAAAGTATTTAGTCAGCCACTAATTGTGCAAGTTCTCCTACTTAGAAAAGAGAGAGAGGTCTGTTAATTTTCAGTAAAGTACACTTCAATATGATAGACAAAATGAGAAAAAAAATCAGGAAATCACACTGTAGATTTTTTTTAAAGAATTAATTGTAAATCATGTGGAAAATAAGTATTTGGTCACCCAGAAACAAGCAAGATTGCTGGCTCTCACAGACCTGTAATTCTTTTAGAAAGCTCTTCTGTCCTCCCACTGTTACCTGTATTAATGGCCAACATGTTTGACCCTCGTTATCTGTTATAAAAGACACCTGTCCACAGCCTCAAACAGTCAGACTCCAAAACTCAACCATGGCCAAGACCAAAGAGCTGTCGAAGGCCACCAGGAAGGAAAATTGTAGACCTGCACAGGTGGGAAGAGTGCATCTAAATAGGCAAGCAGGTTGTGTGAATAAATCAACTGTGGGAGCCAATTTTGTAAGAAAATGCAAGACATAACAAGGACCATCGATAATCTCCCTCGATCTGGGGCTACACGCAAGATCTCATCCCGTGGGGTCAAAATGATCATGAAGAACAGAGAGAAAAAAATCCCAGAAAAATACAAAGAGGGACCTGATGACTGACCTGCAGAGAGCTGGGACCAAAGTAACAAAGGCTACCATCAGTAACACACTACGCCGAGAGGGACTCAGATCCTGCAGTGCCAGGCGTGTCCCCCTGCTTAAGCCAGTACATGTGCAGGCCAGTCAGAAGTTTGCCAGAGAGCATATGGATGATCCAGAAGAGGATTGGGAGAATATCATGTGGTCAGATGAAACCAAAACAGAACTTTTTGGTAAAAACTCAACTGGATCCAGAAAGGTATTTGGCAAACTGAGCGAGATAATAGGATCTCAGACTAGCTAAAGCAAAAGCATAAAGCTGTTCAACAAAAACAGTTTACTGAATAAACAGATATTTGACGTTTGATATTTTAACGCAGTGAGATTATTTATTTACTGTGATTCTCAATTTAAGATAGCACTTATTTACAGTAGTACCTTGGTTCTCGACCAACTCGGAACTTGTCGAATTCGGTTCTCAGCGCATTTTGACTCGCAAAATGTGTCTCGGTTCTCGTCATTTGCTCGGTACTCAGCGCACTTGCTTAAACTTCGAGTCAAGCTGTGTGACTCATTTCAGCCAAAACTCGATTCACGATTCAGTACATAGTGATTCAGTGGTTCAGATTCACAACAGCGGTTGTTCAGAGGTCTCCGCTATCATATTTTTCTTTATTTTTTAATCAGAGCCAAAAAGGAGTTCATCAATAGAGCAAGTGCGGCTTTCACTTTTCACTTTCAATCCATTACTTTCCGAATTACTTGAGATTTTAACACTATTATAAAACATGCTTTGTCTTAATGATTTTGGCCAACTGTAGGTTAATGTACGTGTTTTAAACACAGACTTACTTATCATTACTCGTCATAGGCTACGCTATCATACAATACAGACCACTCTAGCATATACTCACTAAATTTTTCAGTTCATGGATTTGTTGGAACATATCCTCATTGTAAATCAGGGAGCATTTTCGGTTCTCGACAAGCCTTCTGGAAAAGGGGATGCTTAAAAGTTGTAATGCAATAGTTGGTGATGATCGTTTTTAAACTACTTTAAATATGGTATTAAATGGCCCAGCCAAATGGTGAAGCCCAATTCTAGATATCCTATTAACAACTGTCAGATTTGTTATCATCTATTAAGGATCTTTGTGCCCATGGGGAACATTAGTTCTGTATGCTTAGAGGGAGGGGAAAAAAAACCCGAAAGAAATAAAAGCACTGGCCGGCAGTTAGATGTATGAGCGTCAGCTGGAGTGTTTAATTAAAAATTGATGCCATATAAGAGATGGAGATTTCAATCAAGCTGCCAGAGGAAACAGAGGTGCAGGGCGCACAAAGAGCTCTTATTAAGAAAGGGTGAGAAAGACATAAGTGTGAGAGAGTGAAAGAAAGAACAGATGAGACGGGGATAAATAGAGAGCAAGGACATGAAATATACTCGGATATAATCACTGTCCATTACTTCTACCTCAATTACACAGATCCATTTAGAAAATGAAAATTTAATCTCACGTGTATTGTAATCAGAGTTAAGATCCAGACTTTAATTTGACACACAGGTTATATCCAGTGGTTTTCCAGTGGGATGTCACACTCGTCTGTGTGTACGTGTGTGTGTGTGTGTGTGTGTGTGTGTGTGGAAATATTATGATTGAAGCTGTACTTTTATGCATGATTAATTCCAGGGCCGTTTCTAGACTACTGTGTTGTACTCAGGCGCACACAGAATTCAGAGAGGTGCAGCTGTACCCATCTGCTTGCCAATCAGTCGTAGGGGTACAACTGTGGCAAAAATAATAAGCCTGTTAAACTAAAATATACGAAGCGATTTAACACTGAAATGGTCATTATATAATTTAAAAAATCCAGGAAATCACTTGTAGGGATTTTAAGGAATTTAATGGTTAAAGAATGGTTGGAAAATAAGTATTTGGTCATAACAAAAGTTCAAACTCAATACTGTAACATAACCGTTGTTGGCAAGACAGAGGTTTCCCCCCCCCCCCCCCCCCCAACGTTCCTGTAAGTCTTCACAGGTTGGCACACACTGTAGCTGGTTATTTTGGCCCATTCCTCCAGCAGAGATCCCTCTAGAGCAGTGATTGCTTGGGGCTGCGCTTTGCAACATGGGACTTTCAACTCCCTCCATAATTTTCTATGGGGTTGAGGTCTGAAGAACTGGCTAGGCCACTCCAGGGACCTGAAATGCTTTACGGAGCCCACTCCTTCGTTGCCGAGCGGTGTGTGTTTTGGGAATATCATTGTTCATGCTGGAAGACCCAGCCACGTTACATCTTCACATGCTGTCAATGATGGAAGGAGGTTTGGCTTAAAATCTCATGATACATGGCCATGTTCATCTCCCTTAACATGGATCAGTCGTTCTGTCCCCTATGCAGAAAAACAGCCCCAAAGCATTTGAGGTTTTTCCCCCCATGCTCACAGTAGGATGGTTGCAACTCAGGAAAAAAAGTTTCTATTTTGGTTTCATCTGACCCCATGAGATTATCCCAACCTCTTCTGGGATCATCCATATTGTCTTGGCAAACTTCAGAGTCTCTCCGGGTAGTGTGTACTGTGGTAGCCTTTGTTACTTTGGTCCCAGCTCTCTGCAGGTCATTCATCAGGTCCTCCGTGTAGTTCTTTAATTTTTGCTTCATCGTTCTCATGCTCATGTTGACCCCACTGGATGAGATCTTGCGCGGAGCCCCAGATCGAGGGGAGATTATCAATGGTCTTGTATGTCTTTACAGTTGTCCCAACAGTTTGATGTATTCACACCAACCTGCTTGCCTATTGTCGATTCACTCTTCCCAGCCTGGTGCAGGTCTACAATTTCCTTCTGGTTTCCTTCGACAGCTCGTTGGTTTTGGCCATGGGGCCCGGTTTGGAGTCTGGACTGTTTGAGGCCTGTTGAACAGGCGTCTTTTATACAGATTAACGAGGTCAAAAACAGGTGTGATTAATACAGGTAACAAGTGGAGGACAGAAGAGCTTCTTAAAGAAGAAGTTACAGGTCTGTGAGTGCCAGAAATCTTGCTTGTTTGTGGGTCAAATACTTATTTTCCACCATGATTTACAATTAAAGTTTTTCAAAATCCTACAGTGTGATTTCCTGGATTTTTTTTCCGCATTTTGTCTCTCATAGTTGAAGTGTACCTATGATGAAAATTACAGACCTCTCTCATCTTTCTAATGTAGGAGAACTTCAGTGGCTGACTAAATACTTTTTTGCCCCACTATTGCTATGAGCTATCATTACTTTCCCTGCAGCATGCCTGACTTTCTTTTCAATATTTGTGGACGTCCATATGAAAAACCGAAACAAACTAGCTCTGCCTGAAAGTATTACCCACTCAAGCTTTTGGAAAGATGCCGGGACATTATGGGAAATGTAGTGCCTTGTAGCGAATCTGTATAGTGTGGCCTGTAGTTCTGCTCAGCAATCCAGGATAAAATGGACTTTTTACCTCTGTGATTTTAATGGGGCACAGCAACAGTGTAATGGGCATGATTACAACTCTGGTTACATCCTTCTTTCTGAACATTTAGGCTAATGCTATTTTTGAAAACAAAAATCTGCACCTGCAAGCAGCGTTTAAGCAAAATTTTTAATGCTTTAATGCAGGTGTTCTAAACAATTTCATCAGCTGGGCCACAACACGAGCCAACAGCAAGTGTTGCATTTACAAATCATTAATCACTACTTCTAGGATTTACAGGCTGCGAGAAAGAACTACTGATTTTAATTAGATGATGACAACCAGCATTTATGTATATGCCAGTAAGCCAGAGCTCTTGCTCTAACATTTGGTGACGTTCATTGAAGTCACTCTCTAGCCTTTGGCTCCCCCTTTCAGTACTAGAGAAATGAGGAGAGACTGGGGACTTGGGCAGAACCAAATTGGAAACCAAAATGGGGTGGATATCCTTATTTTTCCAATGCTGACTATTATGCAGTCACACTGTGGCACCCTTTTGTGTGTAACTGCGAAATCATAGTTGACTTAAAGTGCAATAGTCTCACTCAATTACTCACTTTCCTTACCCCTTATTCCAAATTTAGGCTCGTGGTGGGCCTAACCATCAGTGTGCAAAGAAGTGACCACCCCTAGGCAGAGCACCAGTCCATCAGAGAGCAAATGCTCACATACATGCACTCAATAATAGTGGCGGGTATTGGAAAGGACTTCACGATATGATTCGCATCACGATACAAGGGGCACGATACGATTATATCACAATGCATATTGCAATATATTACGATATTCCACATAATTCACTGTATTGCAACATCTACAGGAGCGGAGATTGTAGTTAACACCCAATTTAGTACGTGTTTTTCTTCCTTCAAAAAATCGTTATTTTGAGCTGAAAATCAAGCGAAAACCACAAAAATAAATATTGCGATATATATTGCTGTATCGATTTTCTAGCACAGCCCTACTCATTAAATCTGGGACACTTCAGAGATTTCAGTTATGCATGTCTGGAATGTGGGAGGAACCCAGAGTACCTGGAGAAAACCCATACAGATGCAGAGAGAACATGCAAATTCCATTCAGGCAGTGGCCAGGACTACATAGTTTGGACTCTGTAGAGTCCATTGCTCATTTCTACAGATGCTTAGTTATGTCACAAAGTAATAGATGTCATTTAGACACATAACTTCTCTGTCATACATAGCATTACTAATGAACAACCATTCGTCAGCCTGCCTGATTGCATCATTACGTTCAGAACACATCAGCCTACATTTTAGCAAACGAAGAGGTTCCACTAGAATATAGAGGTCATTTGAAACATTTTATTCACATTGTAATTTCACTGTCATGGCCAAGGTCACAAGGGGAGAGCGCCCATCTCCAGAGAACACAGCATGCAGGTATTATGATACAGAAATAGTAGTATACGTTCATTTTTAGAGAGAGTATATACAGGCACTCCCTGGTTTATGATTTTTCAACTTCATAATGGGTATCTGATAATATACATATACACATAAATATACATTCAGCAGAAACCGCATTCTGAATTTTGAATTTCGAGTTTCCCCGGGCAAGGGACACGCACTATGATACTCTGGTAACAGCAACAGTCCATTGACTGACCATTTTGCTTTTTCACTTTCAATACATTACATCCAAAGAATTACATGAGATATTCAACACTTTGAGAAAATTTCTTTTTCCCAACTGTAGGTTAACATAAGTGTTATGGTAGGCTATGCTATGATATATACAGTATATTAAACTATATATATATATCATACAATAAGATATATTGTTTGGTTTACAATACATTTATGATGGATTTGTTGAACGTGTCATTTACATTTATGTCATTTAGCAGACGCCCTTATCCAGAGCGACTTACAATTGGTACAATCTTACAATCCAAGCAATTGTGGGTTAAGGGTCTTGCTCAAGGACCCAACAGTGGCAGCTTGGCAGAGGGATTTGAACCCTGGACCTTCTGGTCTAGAGTCCATTATCTTAACCACTAGGCTACCACAGCACCACAGTGTCCCCATCGTCAATTGGAGAGCACCTGTAATAGTTTAAAATCCTAGTAGTTAAGTGAATATTTTATACATTTATTAATGGAAAGTGTATACAATAGTATAAGATAAAACAAACATTAATAGATACAGTGATTCTCGTCAATAATTCATTCCAGTGATGAAAATGGAAAATCCACAGAATATCCATACTGTATAAGCCATTATATGCATTAATGGAGATGTACTGTACAGGTGCTCCCTCATTTATGATGTTGATATGTTCCGACAAATCCATCATCAGTTAAATGTATCATCAACTGAGGAGTTTAACGAGTGTTTGGCAGAGCGTCTATACTGCATTATAGCAGAGATATGGAAAGAATACAGTGATAAGTAAAGATAAGCAAGTGAATGTTTAAAAATCACAAAGATTATGTTATAATAGTGTTGAAAAATCTAAATGTAATTTAGTGAGTAATGGATTGAAAGTGAAAAGTAAAAACAAAACACTTACTCTATTGATGAACTCTGGGCGCCATCATAACTGCTAAGCTAACTGCAGCCTGTGTTCTGGAGGATTCAATTCCTATTTTTCTTTTGGTTGGCTCTTTTCATAACCTAACCTTTTTAGGACCCATGAAGACTTATTTTCACTAAGAATACAATAGTGTAGATCTTCTCTGAGGGCTGTTGTGAACCTGAATCACTGTGTACTGAATTGTGACTCATGAATCATGAATCGTGTGAAATGAGTCACACAGCAACACATACAAGTTTAAGGCAAATTTTTCTAGTCAAAATGGGTCAAGAGCCGAATTCGACGAGTTCTGAGGTTGTCGAGAACCAAGGTACCGCTGTACATCCTAAAACAATAAACAACAAGGTTGTATAGTTATCTTATGCGGAATTTTGTTTGTTTCTTTAACATGACAGGAGCAAGATTACATCGACACTAGCCAGACGTATTCACACTGAGCCAATTTAGATTTACCAGTTAACCTAATGCATGTCTTTGCAATGTGAGAGGAACCTGAAGGAAAACCCACGTGGACGCAGGGAGGACATGCAAAGTCCACACAGACGGAGTTCAAGGTCAAACTGGAGACGACCACCATATGCGCCACCGTGCTGCCCCTTATACTGGATTATTCCACCTTCATTAGACTACAGTTGATCTAGATTAAAAGAATGAACTAGTCCACCTCTAACCTTCAGGCTTAACATCAAATCAAGTAAAAGATGATCACCAGACCTTAATGCTTCACATTAATTCAGCTCTGAGGCATGTTGAAAACAGATGACAGAGTACATGGATTTAGAGGTTGAAAAATGCACCCTTGTTCTGCTAGTATCTTTGGGAACTTTGAAATGCCGTTTCTGTCTTTTCTCCAGCTGCCAAGGGAGAGATGTTTCTCCCTCCCACCGCACACACACCACACATGTACACACTCGTTATGGAACTACCCTGTTCTCTAAGGCCATGAGGCTTATGTTTTAAAGGTTACTCATGGAAAACGACAACTTTGAAGCCAATTGGAACCTTATTTAGATCTGTATGGAAGAGGTACCTAAATCAGAGATAATTTCTAATCAAAGACTGTGCAAATCAGGTCATTAATGTTCAGGTATTGATTAAAAAGCCAGTGTTTCCCATATATTGATTTATTTAATATAAACACCGACCACCAATATGTCATCTATTGTTTTACTATTTAAGCTATGGCAGCACAGTGGCACAAGTGGTGAGCAGAGTCACCTAACAGATCCAGAGACCCATGGTTCGATTCCAACCCTGAAATCCATCTGTGTGGAGTCAGTCGTCCACATGTTCGCATGGGTTCTTCAGTTTCCTTCCACATTCCAAAGACGTGTTAAGTGATCGCTCTAACTTGGCCCAGTGGTGTGCTGTGTTACAAAGATGCAGTTCTTGTCCTCCATAAATAGAATCAAATCTAAAATAAAGAAACTCATTCGCAACCACACACAGTTCTCAATGGTAGCATCCAGTGTTCTTTTGTGTTGACAAAATGATTTTCAAGGACTTTTTTTTCTTGTAGGCGTGCCCTTAGGAACTGTGTCATTTTATTTCATGCTCAATTCAGTTGGCCATAATTTTGTCAGTTTCTGATCACACTGGTTGAATATACAGGAGTTAGACAATGAAACTGAAACACCTGTCATTTTAGACCACAATAATTTATTACTATGGTGTAGGGCCTCCTTTTGCGGCCAATACAGCGTCAATTCGTCTTGGAAATGACATATACAAGTCCTGCACAGTGGTCAGAGGATTTTAAGCCATTACTTCTTGCAGGATAGTGAGCCAAGTCAACTACGTGATGCTGGTGGAGGAAAACGTTTCCTGACTCGCTTCTCCAAAACACCCCAAAGTGGCTCAATAATATTTACTATTCACTAATAAACTGGTGACTGTGCAGGCCATGGGAGATGCTCAACTTCACTTTCATGTTCATCAAACCATCTGAACCATCTGGTATGTCACCCATAATGTTGTGTGCATTGCAATATTTTGAGCAAAACTGTGCTCTTACCCTGCTAATTGAGCCTTCACACTCTGCTCTTGTGCAATTAATGAAGATTGGCCACCAGACTGGTCCAATTTAGCCATGAAACCTCCCACACTAAAATGACAGGTGTTTCAGTTTCATTGTCTAACCCCTGTAAATGATAATGCCCAGTTGCTTACAAACCACTACACTTCTTCCTATTGCTTGTACCTTTGTAACCTTGCTTCAGCAGCATTATCTTACTGGAGATACAGAATCATATAATTCTATAGTAGTATAGTAAATGGGTGCACACCAACTGAAAGCAGCTATTATAAGCTGCTAAACACCTTGCAGAGAACCACCAATCAACACCTGCCTATGATCTAAAAAACAGTGTGTTAGGTAAGTAAACCATGCACTGGCTGCTGTTTAGAATTCGCCCGTTGATTCAAATGCAACAGAACAGTGTTTTTTACAAGCAAGCTTGCTCTTTTGACTGAGTGAACAAAATCTACTTGGCACAAGACCTGCTACACAGAGGACCAACCCCTACACGAGTGAGTCAGTTTGACTTAAAGGTAGCGTAAGCAAACAGATCGTATGCCTATGAAACCAATTTACCGATTAAGGAAGCTGTAGAATATTCTATCTGGCAATCTCACAGCTCTTTTGTTGCTTCTACACTTGAGCAAAAAAAAAACTTTAAAGAGTTGATGAACAGTTGAAAAAGTCAGTTTGTGCTTAATGTGAGACCAAATATTTTCTACAGTGTTCATAACATGAGGCTGATAGATTGTGATGGATTACCAACTAACAACGAATCTTTTCAGGAAAAAAAAGACAACAACAAGAGAGAATATATTTTGGAAGATTTTGAACACCCAGCCATGTGTTAGTTTGTGTTTCATACATTTACAGCACTTAGCAGACGCCCTTATCCAGAGCGACTTACAATTGATACAATCCAAGCAATTGTGGGTTAAGGGCCTTGCTCAAGGACCCAACAGTGGTAGCTTGGCAGAGGTGGGATTTGAACCCCGGACCTTCTGATCCATAGTCCAGTACCTTACCCGCTAGGCTACCACAGTCCCATAGTTTCATAGTAAAGATTAAAATGTTTTCACAATTTTATCTTCATGTACAAGAAGTGAAATTCCCTGTTTCTAGGTTACCCCCAGCAGTTCACTGATGAGGAAACAGTAGCACAGGTCTCAGGAGTGCATTTTCTTAGTTCTTACTACGTTTCTAACCAATAATTTGTTGTTAGGACCATTAAAAGCGTAAAATTTTGCAACTTCAGGTTTTTTTGCCCAGGTGTGAATGTTGAAAGAAACAGCAATGTTAAAAGTGAACAATTAGGCAACAGGATTATTGCTAAAAAACAAAAACAGAGACCTACATGGGAAACAGTATGACAAATCTAATTAATTGAGGTCTGGTAATTGCAATAATAATAATAATAAAAACATTTGAACTGTGGTGGCCTAGTGGTTAAGGTACAGGACTATGGACCAGAAGGTCCAGGGTTCAAATCCCACCTCAGCCAAGCTGCCACTGTTGGATCCTTGAGCTAGACCCTTAACCCACAATTGCTTGGATTGTAAGAATGCACCAATTGTGAGTCGCTCTGGATAAGGGCGTCTGTTAAATGACATAAAAACACCTCTCCATATGTAACAACCAGCATTTGCTTTGAGTTATGGTTGTCCATTGTTCAAACTATCACAAGGCATCTGCACTTCAGTTCTAGACATGCTGGAAGAAGTTAAAATGTCAAGAGTTTGCTTTTTTTTTCTCAGCTGATGGCATACTGTGCCCTCATCTTCACAGCAGTAAGGGGTTGTGCTAGCTCCTTAAATGCCCTCAGTAGAATGCTGAAACACTACCTTTAAGGGGCTCGGGTAGAAATGTTGTGCCTGTCTTTTTTAATTGGCCAAGCTCAAGCAGTGTACCTGTCTCTTTAAAGGCCGCTTTATTGCCTTGGGAGCTGCTAGGACTGCATTGGTCATCTCTGCTTTGGGCCCGCTGTCCCTTTCCTCATTTTTCCTCCTCTTTCTCTCCGTATATCGGCACTAGTCTTGCATTCTTGCTCGTATCCTCCAGCTCTCTCGCTGTGTCTGCTCACTCTGTGGTCTCAGCTCTCATTCTCTCCTTCTTGCCTGGAGATGCACCTAAACCCAGCACTGGCTAACACTCAATGAGTCACAATTACTGCGACAATAATGCGGCCCATGAACCCCCAGAGAGTGAGCACTCATCCCTGCATTCAAATTTTCTCCTCATTGACTCACGATGAAGCACTAGGGACACTGAAGTTCATAGAAACTCCCTCATACACAGACAGGTCAGTACTCATTTTAGTCATTTTGAGGCCTGGGTAATTGGCTTCCCTGGTGTTGCATACTCAAGTCACTGTGTATCAGTGAGTGTTCTCATGCAGTAATAGGTCTGCCATCCCTGTTGTTGTTCAGTTCTACTGGAAAAACTGCCCTATGGATCTGCTTAACCGAATACTTTGCCATTTTCAAGTTGAACACAAGTCAGCCTATCTCTAGCATGGAATTACATCAGGCAATTGGTTAAACACATTTTGGATTTACATGAAACTCACTCACTAAGAGTGCACTGTAACCGCAGAGGCTGTGAGACTAAGTCTTTTTTTACATAGTTGTATCTGAACTGCCAACAAAGGGAATTCTGGTTACATCATATGGTTTTCCTAATGTTTTGTGAAATTCATGAGCAATCAGAGAAAATGCTTGGAATGCATGACATCAAATACTACCCATTCTTGAAGAAATGCTTAATACAGCAGCTGGCAGGGGTCCATGTTGCCAAATCCAGCAAGATAAATAAGCCAAATATATAAAGATATATAAAGCCCCCGTAAATATGTTCAGCCCTTAACAAATCTTGGATTTCAATTCTAAATCATTTTACAGATTTCCTATTATTTTCTTCATATAGCATTAGTTCATAGATTTGTTCAAGATTGGGGTAATTCTAATCTAAAAGCTGTCTTTATCTCTTACTACTTCTTTCTCTCAACCCCCCATCGTCTTGCACAACCTTCTGCTCTGTGACTCAACTCCAAAGCACATTTTTAAAAAAGATTTGCTCTTTTCCTCCCTTTGTCAGCTATTTGCCATCTGGTGCCTGGAGCCGAGATCTTTTTGAGGTCTCCTTTTATTTTATCATCCTGGTAATCAGCCAATAAAGCTACAGCTAAGCACGGACTCTTGTATACCGGAGGGGCTGGTGGCAGAGATGCCTTGTTTATTTTTCGAACTGCTTATTACAGCCAGAATGGAACTGACAAGTGATTTCCAGAAGTGATTGAGACTCTAGCAAATTTGATAATGTTTAAACCTAATAACACTTAGTCTGTGAGCTTTAAGGTGGTTAAATGATGGTATGCACTGATGTAGGTGTTTGTGGAATGCACTCAGATGAACTCAGATGTTGCTGTAATCATGAAAACAGGGGTGACAGACCTGCCTATCCCAGAATTCACAGGATGCTAGTGAACCTTTGTCCTGAACAAAGCACCATCCCATCACAGGGCTAGGTAGAGTTCACCATTGATCTCCCCATCTACAATGACCTTTGCCAAGGGCACTGGCCCAACCCCGTACCATGACAGACCCTGGCTTTTAGACTTGTTGCTGATAACATTCTAGATGGTTGTTTTCGTCTTTGGTCGGGACACAGCCTATATTTTTTCCGAAAAAGATGTAGAATACTGATTCGCCTGACCACAATACACATTTCCACTTTGTGATAATCCATCCCAGCTGCCACCAAGCCCAGAGAAGTCGACGCCGCTACTGGACATTTTGGACAGTAACGTTTTAAGTGGCATTTGTGAATGTAAATCTGTATTGTAGTGCTTCACAAAGGTTTAATAAAGTATTCCCTTGCACATGTGGTTCTATCAGCTATTGATGAATGACGGTTCTTGATGCAGTGCCATCTGAGGGATCGGAGATCACAGGAATTCAGTTTAGACTTGCACCCATGCCCTTTATGTACTGAAAATCCTCCAGATTCTTTGAATTGTTTAATGATATTATGAGGCATGTAAAAATACGTAAATCCCTTTCAGTCTTTCCTTGAGGAACATTGTTTTAAAAAAATTCAATAATTTTTCCACCCCATCTTTGCTTCTCAAAGACTCTTTTTGACCAATACTTTTGTTGATTCTTGATTACAATCACCCGCTGACATGACCTGTTTGTTGTACGCCATTTCTAGCCCAGAAGTGCCCCATCCCAACTATTTTGGAATGTGTTGCAGGCCTGAAATGGATGTTTATTATCAAATGAGATGAAGTTGACCAGACAAAACATTAAATATCTTGGGTTCATACTGTCTGCAATGAAATAGAAGTCAAAGTAAATGTAAGAAACACTACACTTCCATAATGTACCAACTTTTTTCTGATTTGGGGTTACATTTGGTGCTATGCACAATTTCCGAACAATGTTTACAAGTCATAGATTTGAGTGACGGACCATTCTCAGATGTGACATTGTCATGGTAGTGACACTGGTACAAGTGTATCAGATGAAACGTTATTTCTTGGGGTTTTAAACACTGTGTAGTGCACAAATGTAGCAACCGCATTAGGCACTTCACAATAACATACTGCTCAGCTGGCTTCCTCTATTGTGTGCTGCCATCTCACAGATGGAGTTAAGGATCACAAGTGGTGTAAAGTCTAGACAGACTCTCAATACTCTCAGTCCCACATGGTGTCCTGCAGCCCAGGGCTACATTCTCTCCTAATCTCCACAGAGTGCGCTACTCAGCCAGCCAAGCAAGAGATCGTATTATCTCACCCGCCGCAATCATCACAGCTATGCCATGCTCTCCTTTCTGATACACAGACACGACCATGAGCGAAACGTGACCTTTTAAGCTAATGGGTGAAACACCTGATGAGATGATTTACTAGGGTATGAGGCACATACAAAAGTGGATTTAAGGACAGAGGAAGCAAGTGAGAGGTTCGACTGTGATGCTTAAGCTCATTTATTTCAGTTAATGTCACGGAATGTTTTTGATTTGCTCTAGCAGCTTTGATAAATCTGGCTCTAGGCACCAAGAAATGGCACCAGGTACATTTTTATGATTAATGAATCTGCTCAATTTCATTCCAAATATAGTCGCTTGAGAATAGGAAACAGATATGCAGGATAAACAATAGCAATGCACATTCTATGGTTAAATTGATTGCCATCAACAATATATATACCAGTTTGCACACCGAGTGCATACAGAATTTGTGCAATAAATGTTTACCACATTAGTCATTTATATGCTTAAAGTTCAGAGCTGTTTTTAGACTGTCAGCTGGTCTTAGTCATAGCTTCTGGTCTCAGAAGTCTTGCCTCCTTGTAGAGTGGGTGGGTTGGATTATGTTGGTCCACATGGCCACAGAGTTACCCTCA
>JAJAGP010002187.1:65019-129997 GCA_025084515.1 Ancistrus triradiatus
ATTCATATGTAAATATATTATAAATATCGGTTATAATATCGGCAAAAATTCTAATATTGACCCGATGTTGATATCTGAAAAAAGTCCATAGATCGGCAAATAATATATTGTCCACCGATGTATCGTGCATCACTAAGACAAAATGAGAAAAAAAATCCAGGAAATCACATTGTAGGATTTTTAAAGAATTTAATTGTAAATTATGGTGGAAAATAAGTATCTGGTCACCCACAAACAAGCAAGATTTCTTGCTCTCACAGACCTGTAACTTCTTCTTTAAGAAGCTCTTCTGTCCTCCACTGGTTACCTGTATTAATGGCACCTGTTTGACCTCGTTTTCTGTATAAAAGACACCTGTCCACAGCCTCAAACAATCAGACTCCAAACTCAACCATGGCCAAGACCAAAGAACTGTTGAAGGACACCAGGAAATTGAAGAAAATTGTAGACCTGCACCAGGCTGGGAAGAGTGAATCTACAATAGGCAAGCAGGTTGGTGTGAATAAAACTGTGGGAGCAATTGTAAGAAAATGCAAGACATACAAGACCATTGATAATCTCCTTCAATCTGGGGCCCCATTGAAGATCTCATCTCGTGGGGTCAAAATGATTATGAGAACGGTGAGCAAAATCCCACAACTACACGAAGGGACCTGATGAATGACCTGCAGAGAGCTGGGACCAAGGTAACAAAGGCTACCATCAGTAACACACTATGCCGAGAGGGACTCAGATCCTGCAGTGCCAGGCGTGTCCCCCTGCTTAAGCCAGTACATGTTCAGGCCTGTCTGAAGTTTGCCAGAGAGCATATGGATGATCCAGAAGAGGATTGGGAGAATATCATGTGGTCAGATGAAACCAAAATAGAACTTTTTGGTAAAAACTCAACTCGTTATCTTTGGAGGAGGAAGAATGCTGAGTTGCATCCCAAGAACACCATACCTACTGTGAAGCATGGGGGTGGGAACATTATGCTTTGGGGCTGTTTTTCTGCAAAGGAACAGGACGACTGAACCGTGTTAAGGGAAGAATGAAAAGGGCCATGTATCGTGAGATTTTGAGCTAAAACATCAGTGAGAGCACTGAAGATGGAACGTGGCTGGGTGTTCCAGCATGACAATGATCCCAAACACACCGCTCAGATAATGAAGGAGTGGCTCCGTAAAAAGCATTTCAAGGTCCTGGAGTGGCCTAGCCAGTCTCCAGACCTCAACCCCATGGAAAATTTGTGGAGGGAGTTGCCCAGCGACAGCCCAAAAACATCACTGCTCTAGAGGAGATCTGCATGGAGGAATGGGCTAAAATACCAGCTACAGTTTGTGCAAACCTGGTGAAGACTTACAGGAAACGATTGACCTCTGTCATTGCCAACAAAGGCTATGTTACAAAGTATTGAGTTGAACTTTTGTTATTGACCAAATACTTATTTTCCACCATCATGTACAATTAAATTCTTTAAAAATCATACAGTGTCATTTCCTGGAGGTTTTTTTTCTCATTTTGTCTCTCATAGTTGAAGTGTACCTATGATAAATTATAGACATATATATATACTGTTCAAAAAAGATTTGGATAGCTTTATTTCCATCGTTTCACATGGGAAAATTCCTACCTCGTTGCTGCATATTCAAAACCCCATCTATTTTCAGGGTCTCACTGATCAAAGGTAATGTATCACCACATGCACATGTGTTCAATACTACATTATAAAATACACAGCCACTATGTCATAATTAAGTACTGAATAAAACAAAAAACTGATGGTATAGGTGCAAAGAGGTTTGAAGGCAGATGGAACACCATATACCCTTATATTGTCAAAAGATTGAAATACCCTATATGTTATAGCCAGAACTAGTACTGAGTTTGGATAGTGGGGTTTGACTGTACTGTAATAAAACCAACAGTACCCAAACTTATAATTAAAAATGTTTTATACCATATTGTACTGTATGCATTGGATTTTACCATTTGACCGCTGTGCCATGTTGCCTGTATGATACAGCAATTAATTGTTTATAGGATTGTGCTGTTATCTTGTAATGGCAGTGTTACACTGATTTAATTTCACCTAACAGAGCATTAAAACATGAAAAATAGTACATGACAAAAAAGTACCAAAGTACAAAATTATGTGAGAGAGACCCACAGCTTCAGTGGCTGTCTGTTTCGCCTGCTTTGGGGCTTTTTCTGTCAGTTATTTCACTGTGCAATCAGTTATTAACATTCAGGTTTACTAAAAATGAATGCATCAGGTTAATCACTAATATGACACTTGGTAAACATTTTTCAATTGCTGCATTTGAACAATTTGTGCGGCGGGACCACCAGGTGCCTAGCAGTGTCTGTTGATATTATGGTGTTTGTGTGGTTTAGAATAATGAAGATGATGAAGCTGCTATGTCAGGATTGAGTAGCATAGAATCAGTGCAAAAATTGCATATTTGCAATTACAGGAGGAAAAGCAGCAGCCAAAATGTGCATGTTTGGCTTACGGGCTGGTGTGTGTCAGTAGTAGCAACAAGATAATTACTTAATGTGTTCATTGTTCACAAGGCCAGTGGGGGGTCGGGAGTGGATGAGAGACCTGTTTGCCTGAGGAAAGAAGCTCTTTAGTGTGGCAATGATGGCCCAGATGATCCTGTACCTGCCAGATGTCAGGAAGGTTAACAGTCCATGAAATGGCATGGGTTATCAACAATGCCAGTGGCTTTGTAGTTAAACCATTTGTTTGCATGTCCTTGATGGAGGGAGAGACACCTCAATCAAGTCCTCAGCTGTTCTTGCTATCCACTGTACTGTAGTGTCCAGACACTCCCATTTTTGCTGTAGGCAAATTTTACTTATTTAGTTATTTACTCCCATAAAGCAGTTCAGGGTCATGAGGTGCTGGGGTCTACACGGCAGCATAGGGAAGGTCAACAAGCAATTATACTTTCTGTAATATGTTGTTTTGTATATACTAAAAAGAATTTCATTTCATTTAATTGCCGAAGCTGGTATAATAATTCAAAAGCTTAGCAAGAGCTTAGAGACAATGGGATAATATATTATATTGCTTTACCAGGAACACAATTAATATGTTTGTTAACCTTGCTTAAAGTATTATTCGAAATTTGCTCGTTTACATCACTGCTCCAATCGGTTGCATCAGAACACACCGTCTCCTAGGCGCAGACCCTCACCGCACTGAGGCAAAGGTAAAACCAGGGCACTCAAATCAATATCAGACACTTTCGGACAAACACCCCCATGTGAAAAACAGAGAGACTGCATTAGCCTTCCCTCAGCTGGAGAAAAACCCAAAACAGAGCCACAGCCAAGCCTCAAATATGAAGATTTACTGAGAACAGGAACTGCACGACGTAATTCAATTTCAAACTCATAACTCTAATTAGCTGATGTGCCACTGTTCGGAGTACTATGTTATGAAGTTGCACAACAGATTAGTGGATTTGAAATGCATCTAATATAGAATTACTCAGGCAATACAGGGCTTAGGTATTATGCATACACCAAAGCTGGCTCTAAATCCAATACTTTTGCTATAAAGATATGCATTGTTTTTAAGTAGCTCAAACCATACAAATGAGGTAAAAGATGAACAGAACACAGCAAGAGGCAGAAAAGGAGTGTATAATCTGGAATTAGAACAAATGCAGCACACTAATCCAGGCTGAGCAAAATGGACTGTGGCAGGTCTTACCAAGGTCAGACACAAGCAGGAAAGGTGGAATGAAGCAGAGAAGGCTTGAGTAAGTCCGATTAAGATGGTATAAGCCTGAAACAGGAAAGTGTGGAGTGCAAGAGCCGGCACAGGAACCAGGGCTGAGGCATAATGCCAGACAGACAGATGCTTAGCTGTAAAGGATAGGACTCTTCGGACATGAAGAGGAAACACACTCCGACATGCAGTGGTACACCAACCTGTCATGCATAGTCATGTAGTCAAGGCTGGATATGCAATGCAAAACATGTTCACACAGAGGAGCACATTGATATTGGAGAGGTTTTAGGAAAGCATGATTTCTGCAGATCTCTGCTCTCGATCTCCATTTTATTCATTCTATTCATTTTTTTGATAATATGAGCACACGATGTAGGTTGAACGCATTTGGAGTTCTCAGGCACTGGGCCCACACACACTCTTGGGTACATATATAGTACACAGTGTCTATAAATCCCAGTGCCTAAAAGACCATGTTAGTACCATGACTGTTTTACTGAATATGTTCCCAAATATACAACCCCAAATCAGAAAAGTTGGGATGGTATGGAAATAAAAAAAGCAGTGTTCCTTACATTTCCTTTGACTTTTATTTGATTGCAAACAGTATGAATCCAAAATATGTCATGTTTTGTCTGGTCAGCTTCATTTCATTTGTTGAGAAACATCAATTCCTGCATTTCAGGCCTGCAACACGTTCCAAAAAAAGTTGGAACAATTTAGAGCTAATAATGAATTTAAAAACTAACTAATGATGTGATTTCATGCAGGAATTAATGTTGCTCTAAAATCTCAGTGTACTTTTCTGCATTAATGCTGCCATCACAGAACTGAAAATGAACTTTGCCCTAGGCACTGATACAACCCCATACACCATGACAGACCCTGGCTTTTGGACTTGTAGCTGATAATAGTCTGGATGATCCTTTACGTCTTTGGTCCGGAGCACACGGCGTCCATTTTTTGACTTCTCTGGGCATCTGGGATGGACCATCACACAGTGGAAAAGTGTATTGTGCTTAGAGGAATCAGTATTCCAGGTCTTTTTTGGAAAAAATGGACGCTGTGTGCTCCGGACCAAGGATAATCTTAGGAAATGTACAAAGAAACAAGTACTTTTTACGGTACTGCTTTAGTGTTCAAAGCCTGGTGAGACAACACGATACATTTTAAGGCATTATCATTTAGCCATACTCTCACATGTGAATCATTCAAAGGCTTTTGCTGTTTTTGTCTTCATGTTGCTTATATATTGTGTAATGAGAAAGGCCTAAGGGTATTAGTACAGTTATACATGTTAATAGGCTTTCAGTTCTATTCTTAAAAATCTATTGTGTGGTAACAGCATTAATGCTCCATATGCAGTGGGCAGTGTTTCAGTCGGAGTATATCTTTAAGATTTAGCAGTGTTCAGCAACCCAAACAGCACAGAAGCAGACAAAACATGAACAATACATCAAACAGACGCCACTCACCACTGATGCATCGCAACTGGAGTGACATGAAAAGACACACATGCACAGACACACAAACAAACTAAAAAAGCACCTACACACTCCATTCTTTGATCTGAAAGACAAGAATCTTAAGTTGTGCTCTTGAAGGTGGATGATGTGCGCGTCTGAGAGTATATGTTCAAATAGATCATTACCATGTACTAATTATCCATTACACCCACTCACCAGCTACCGCTTCACTATGCCACGCATAAACCTGGATGAGGATAATGTGTCCCCTGCCCTAACCTCTGTGCACACCTACATAGACAATACAGACAATACAGTTCCAGTTTCCTGTCTTCTTTCTCCATCCATCCATCCATCCTCAATCTGTTAAGCATTATTGGTAAGTTAAGACAGTCAAAGAACACTGTTCAAGTTCACTAATTCTTACTACAAACGATGCAGATCTCAGAATTTGATCTGACCAATCAAATTCAGCGTTGGACAAGTGTGTATTATTGTAGTATAGCGGATGCACATGAACTGTGGTGCTTGAAAGTTTGTAAACCCTTTAAAATGTTCTAGATTTTTAGACAATTATGACCTAAAACATCATCAGATCTTCTTACAAGTCCTAAAGGTAGATAAAGAGAACCCAGTTAAACAAATTACACAAAAATATTACACTTGGTCATTTATTTATTGATGAAAAAGATCCAATATTACATATTAGTGAGTGGCAAAAGTAAGTGAACCTCTAGGATTAGCAGTTAATTTGAAGGTTACATTAGAGTCAGGTGTTTTCAATCAATGGGATGACAATCAGGTGTGAGTGGGCACCCTGTTTTATTTAAAGAACAGGGATCTATCAAAGTCTGCTCTTCACAAGACATGTTTGTGGAAGTGTATCATGGCACGAGCAAAAGAGATTTCTGAGGCCCTCAGAAAGTGTTGTTGATGCTCATCAGGCTGGAAAAGGTTATAAAACCATCTCAAAAGAGTTTGGACTCTACCAATCCAAGTCAGACAGATTGTGTACAAATGGAGGAAGTCCAAGACCATTGTTACCCTCCCCAGGAGTGGTCGACCAACAAAGATCACTCCAAGAGCAAGGTGTGTAATAATTGGCGAGGTCACAAAGGACCCCAGGGTAACTTCTAAGCAACTGAAGGGCTCTCTCACATTGGCTAATGTTAATGTTCATGAGTCCACCATCAGAAGAACCCTGAACAACAATGGTGTGCATGGCAGGGTTGCAAGGAGTAAGACACTGCTCTCCAAAAAGAACATTGTTGCTCATCTGCAGTTTGCTAAAGATCACGTGGACAAGCCAGAAGGCTATTGGAAGAATGTTTTGTCGATAGATGAGACCAAAATAGAACTTTTTGGTTTCAAAGAAAGGGCGTTATGTTTGGAGAAAGGAAAACACTGAATTCCAGCATAAGAACATTATACCATCTGTGAAATATGGTGGTGGTAGTATCATGGTTTGGGCCAATTTTGCTCCATCTGGGCCAGGACGGCTTGCCATCACTGATGAACTCTGAATTACATCAGAGAATTCTAAAGGAAAATGTCAGGACATCTGTCCATGAACTGAATCTCAAGAAAAGGTGGATCATGCAGCAAGACAACGACCCTAGGAAAGGCCAAGTCAAAGTCCTGACCTTAATCCAATCGAAATGTTGTGGAAGGACCTGAAGTGAGCAGCTAATGTGAGGAAACCTACCAACATCCCAGAGCTGAAGCTGTTCTGTACGGAGGAATGGGCTAAAATTCCTCAACAAGCCGGTGAGCAGGACTGATCAACAGTTACAGGAAACGTTTAGTTGCAGTTATTGCTGCACAGGGGGTCACACCAGATACTGAAAGCAAAGGTTCACATACTTTTACCACTCACTAATATGTAATATTGGATCATTTTCCCCAATAAAGAAATTAGCAATTATAATATTTTCATCTCATTTGTTTCATCATTTGTTTGATCATGTTTTAGGTCATATTTATACAGAAATTCAGAAAATTCTAAAGGGTTCACAAACTTTCAAGCACTACTGTATATCTCAGTCCAAAATTAGTTATTTGTCAATTACAAAAAGCATTTTAACTTCTGGTATTAGCAATTAATCTGGTGGTTTAAATCACTTTGATGAAAATCAGGTTTCCTTGATGCTCATCAGGATGGAAAAAGGTTATAGCCCATCTCTAAAAAGTTTGGACTCCACCTATCCACAGTCAGATTCTGAACAAATAGAGGAAATTCAAGACCATTGCTGCCCTCCCCAAGAGTGGTTGACCAACAAAGATCACTCACAGAGCATGGTGTGTAATAGGAATCCAGGGTAACCTTTAAGCAACTAAATCCCTCTCTCACATTGGCTAACGTTAATGTTCATGAGTCCACCATCAGGAGAACACTGAACAACAATGGTGTACATGGTAGCGTTGTAAGAAGAAAGCCACTGCTTAAACACACCCACTTTAACTCAGTAATAGTTGTTAATGAACTGAGTAATTAAGTTCATTTGGATTCAGTTTTGCTTGTTTGTTTTTTTTTTTGGGGGGGGGGGGGGTAACTTTTGTGGGTGTGTGTGTACCTTGGCTTGCCATACTTGTGAGGACCAAATGTCCCTACGATGGAAGGAAAAGTCCTATCCTTCAGTTCTCACTTCTTTAAGTGCTTTTTTACAAAAGCTTTTATTTGAAAAACCAAAAATGCCAAAAGATTTGCTTTAGGTTACAGAGGTTAAGGTTGGGCTTAGGGGTAGGTGTAAATGTTGCATTAATTAGCTGCAGTAGTCCATTGTCAGTCATGTAAATAGAAGTTCTCACAAGGATAGCAAGACAAACGTCTGTGTGTGTTTCTTTATTGGGGGTGGGGGTGGGGGATTGGTTACATATTTTATTTTCTTCTACTAACATTTTTGCATTTACCACAAGTTTAATAACCCTTCTCTAACATGGCAGTTTTACACTCCTGCCTGTAGAAATTAAATTAAAATTCTTATTTGCACATTGCAGCTTATTTTCAGCCTTTCCCTATGGAAGTTGCATGAACAAAATTTTTAATTCCCGGTCTCTGGCACTCTGGGGTAATACTGTCTATGGAATTAAAAACCAAGAGCCATAACTCTGTATAGATTCTGTACCATCAGTAAGCCATAAAGGGTGTTTTCACATGCAATATTGTGCAATACAGAGAACAACAGAGGACTGAAGTCATGAGAATAATCTAATGTCCAAAATGTTCTATAGCTTATGAGTTACACATATCAGGTAGAGTCAGGGGTGCTGCAAAGCAGAGGGAGGAGGGTGATTGAGTATTATGGGGCCCAAAATGCCTATGCAGAATAAACTGAGGTGCAGGTCCAAGTACATACCATTAACCTGTGGGTAGTATTTATGTGTTTGCGATATTTATGGTATGTTTGAAGCTAACCGATATCTCTTTGTCTCATTTTCCTCCTTCATGCACATACATATCCTCATTCTGTCTTTCGTCATTCTTGCTTAATCCCATGGTGTCTCTCGTCCTTTATCATCCATTATCCCATGCTTATAGTTGGTTCTGGGACAAGATGATCTCCAGTCCTCTTCGTTGAGTACAAAGTCCTCCTCCCTTGCAGAACCCTCTAAGACGTTGGGGGTACTGGGCGGTCAGGGTTCTCTCTCACCTCTCAGCCGCTGGGTGCTTCACAGTCGTGGTCGGGCTGCTAATGCCTCAGCACTAGAACTACCCTACCGCTCACCTGTGCCCTTCTCCAAACAGGAATTCTGGGAGATGCTGGGCAGTGACCTTCTCAAGCCTGATGCCAGTTCTGATGCCGATGCCTTGGGGAGCTCACGTGTCAAGCGTCGGCCTATCGTCAAGACTGGCAAGTTCAAGAAGATGTTCGGCTGGGGTGACTTCTACTCCAACATCAAGACGGTCCGTCTCAACCTGCTCATCACTGGCAAGATCGTGGACCACGGCAACGGGACGTTCAGCGTCTACTTTCGGCATAACTCCACGGGTCAGGGAAACATCTCGGTAAGTCTGGTGCCACCTGTGAAGGCCGTGGAGTTTGACCTTGAGCGCCAGAGTGTAGTTTACCCCAAGGACTCCAAGATCTTCAACTGCCGTGTGGACTACGAGAAGGTAGACCGCAGCAAACGCACCTCACTCTGTAACTATGATCCGTCCAAGACCTGCTTCCAGGAGCAGACCCAGAGTCATGTTTCTTGGATTTGCTCCAAGCCCTTCAAGGTCATCTGCATCTACATATCGTTTTACAGCACAGACTACCGGCTGGTTCAGAAGGTCTGTCCAGACTACAACTATCACAACGAAATGCCCTACCTTCCCTCAGGATAGAGGAGAATGGGCAAGGGGGGCAGAAAGACAGGAATGGGCCCTGAGAAGAAACAAGAAAAGGTCTAACCAAGGATGGAAGGATGAGGGGAAGACAGCACGATGGAAGGGTATGATTGGGAGTATGTGTGTGGGAGATGTGGGGAATGGATTGGTTTGTTCTAAATAGCAGAAAAGTTCTCATGAGAGTGGACTTTGTAGGGAAGCCTACACGAGCAGCCTGTTTGAAAAAGACCCCTTTGCAGACTTTTTTCCATGGATTGTGTTTGATCATCTGTAATATTCCCTAGGTGAATGTAAGGCATTTTGCTTCTGTAATAAATGTCTTAAAGAAACTGTCGAGGAACCAGACAAACGTGACTGCAATGATCAACATATGCAAATCAAGCTCTCCGGCACAGGTACGCAGGAGAGAGTGTACACCAACATCAGACTTTATCGCACGGCAACCCCCACCAGTGCTCAAAGCACCAGCAGGGCCAAGTACATATCCAAGGAGTCATAATACTGAGGAAGCACCATGTGGAAACCCATCCACCAACTATGCAGAGGCTGGGGGAGAGCATTAGATGTGTGTTCAGGTTGCCGAGGGCTAAAAATTAATATGTGTATATATGTATACTTCAGGTTGAACCCTCCAGTGCATCGAACAGCAACACAGACACATGCCTCTTTGACCCCTGGGTATCCTTCACTGCAAGTGTTATTAAAAGAAGAGAGGAAACAGCACTCCTAAGTAAAAGACAGTGGTGCATAATAACAGGAAAAATTACAAGAGCAAGAGAGAAAAGAGTGAGCGAGCATTTTATAGGCTTTTTAATTAAACTGAAGGAGAAAGGTGTTGAGTATGAATTGCGCCATCCGCTCTATTGTTCTAGCCATATGAAAAGTCAAAAAAAAAAAAAAAGATTCCATTTTGCCGCTGACAGGATTTCTGATTTCGCGCCGTGATAAGTTGCCCACTGAATGCAAGATTGCTCTGTCCTTCACTCAGCAAGCCTTTTTTTTCCTGCTCGAGTCAGCCTGTTATCGCTGATTAAAAAGAGGAATATTATTGCTGTAATTACACATAATTTAATCACACAAGTCTTGTTTAAGGACGTGGCTAAATGGATTGGCTCATAGCAGCTTGAGATATTCATTTGGCCTGGGAGATGTTTCACCAGGCCAAATTGCCACATTAGACCATCAGCAATCAACTTGACCTTCAGTAACTCTGATGCAATACGGAAAAACAGCGAGTGTAGGACAGACAAACGCGAGGCATTACATATTTGGCGGGAAGTCTTAATCACAAGACTTTCAGGGGCAGGGCCGGGTAGCAACCAGAGGAACGTATGGTGGTTAGGGTAGCGATGAGGGAGGGGGAAAAGGGGAAGGGAAAGACGAGAGGCGGCTCGGTAGGATAGTGTGGTGGAAAATAATGTGGAGAAGAAGGTGGTTTAAAGCAGAATATAATTGAGTAAAAACCTTGTAAGGCCGAGAGACCCAAGTTGAATAGGAAATGTAAAGGAAAAGGACAAGTTGATGAAAAAGAGGGAAAATAAAGAAATGATGTCAATGATGCTAAATACAGTTAAATACAGCCACGAAGGGACCATCAATAAAGCTTGACTTTGGAGGAAGGAAAACGAAAAAAACTGAGCAAAAGAGAGAGACAGAGGAGAGAGAGAGAGAGAGAGAGAGGAGAGGAGAGAGAGAGAGAGAGAGAGAGAGAGAGAGAGGAAAATTGCAAAAAAGAGAGGAGGAGGTAAACAGCATCCTTTTATGAGTTCATAACTAAAAACATCCTTTGCTTGAAGTTAAAACCAGCACGGTGAATCAATCCCCGCAGGCCTGCACATTAACATTGATATAAAGGCAGTAACATCCTGAACGATACGCTTGTTTATGCTCAGCCATAAAGCCCCCTACTCTTTCCATTTATCTTGCTCTAATCATCAGCCTTTTCCATTCTACGTAGGCTCATTAGAAACTGCTCATGGAGCTATTTTCCAAATGTTCTATTTAAAAAGAGTGTTGTGCAGAAAAAATAGAGTTTTAAGGAACTCTCACGTCATTCTCCCTGTAGTGCCGTACACGAAAAATGAGCACCTTTAAGCCGTCTGCTTAGTTACACAAAGGCATGAGTGGGCGTGGTGGATATATTTTCTGTGTTTTCATCCGCACTGGTGCAGGCTGCTTTTTTTTCCCCCATGTTTTTTATGAGGGCGCTTATCTTGGAGATCATTGGGTACATAGTGGATTTAGTCAGTAATTCGATCAATGAGTATACATGCACTTGAGCTAGATAATGGGAAACCTCCTGGTTTGCATGACTGGGGCAGTAATCGGATTTCTATTTTGCGACCAGCCAATAATCTCACAGAAATACGTAACGTGAACTTCAAACTTTAATATTAAATAATCAAATGAATCATTTTCTCCAGTAAATACTGCGTTGCAGAGTCTCCACAAAGTGTCCGATAGCCGTTCCGCTGCCTTTGATTCTGTGGCGCGTTGATTTCCGGGGGTTGCCAGATTCTGTGAGGGAAAATAAAACATAACAGTCAATGGAAAAAAGAGGCCTAAAAAAGCCTTTAGAATGGGAGAACCTGGTGTCGGGTCGGGTTAGGCTCACGCAAATGCGCAGACTGAGAAAACCAACTTAAATTGAGTAACTGGTATACATGCTAAACATGAGTAATCCAATTACTGGAATAAAATCCAGCTCTCTTTATCGGATTTCTTAATCTGATTTCTAGATCGGCGTATGCTGTATATATGACCACTTGAATAATCAGGTCACTGCAGAACTCCGACTATTAAGTGCACGTAAATGTCGCAGCACAGTTCCAGCTTGTGATGCCCTAGTCACCTGCTGAAAGGCACTACCAAGACTCGATCCCAGGCCACCATTGTAGTGGACAAATCTTGTATCAAATCTCGTTCCCTTTTAAATCAGGTGCTTTAGTAGCTCAGTGCAGTGACATTTGTGTAATCAATATCGTACTGGCAGTGCGTCGTCTTTTGTGGGACAGTGCACAGACTGCTTATATTGCCTAATTTTTCATCTCTATAATGGCAATTAATCTGGCTAGACTGGGATTTAATTAGCTCGGTTAGAAATTATATTGACGTCGTTAATTATATGATGTTCCGTGAATAATGACACTTCAGCTGTCTGATTCACACTTCGTGTTATGGATAAATCATTCTCTCAGTTGTATTTTTTTGCTTATTTATATTGAAGTTCACCACAAGAAAAGGCTTAACGTCTTCACCGAGGCATCTTCAATGGGTCTCCACAATAACATAACCACAATTCGGGACCAGTGTTTGAATGGCACATCCTCTTTTGCACATGCCAGTTCATCTCTGGGCACAAAAGTAGTAGCTCGGAAGAAAGGGAAAATAGAAGCATTTTAGTAAAGCCTTTTATTGGCATCTCAGCAGGTATTGACAGACAGTATTAGGAACAAGACGGAAGATCAGCCAGATGAAACAGAGACTTGACGAGTGAATGTGAACCAGTTTATATAGTTATAGGTGAGAGAGAATGTACAGGTAATGGGGGGACAAACAAAGGAGTACTACTTACAATAGAACAGGCAGATATACCTACGAATGCCATTTACAGCTTGTTACAAATAAGCAGTGGAAAGTCTTTAACTCACGAGTAACTTACACAAAAAGTCACTAAACACATCAACCGGTCTCTAGTCCAAACGTGAGCTAACAAGCAAGCGAGCACATGGCCCGTAAGGTAATCTCACACACACACAAACACACTTACCACAGAGAAACACTTTGTAATTCTACAATTGCAAAGTTTAGTCCATCTGAGTCTCTACATGCTTTGGTAGTCCCCTTTACTCTATTTTCTAATGGTCAGGACCCCCACAGATCCACCACAGAGCAGGGACTATTTGGGTGGTGGATCATTCTCAGCACTGCAGTGACACTGATATGGTTCTGGTGCGATAGTGTTTGTTTTGCTGGAACGAGTGGATCAGACACAGCAGTGCTGCTGGAGTTTTTAATCACTGTTCACTCACTGTGCACTCTACATTATTGCTCCACCTTCTAGCTGTAATGTCAGAGACAGTAGTTCATCTGTTGTTGCACACTTTGTGCTCATGGGATGCTGGTGGGTGGAAATTTTTGGCAAGTGGAATAGTTTCAGTCCAGCAGTGGCACTGAGGTGTTTAAGAACTCCAGCAGCACTGCTGCGTCTGATCCACTCATAGCAGAAGTGGCTCTCTCCCTCCTCCGCTTAGCTGGGGACGACATGCCGCCAAGGACTTACCCACAGAGGACTCAAGATCAGGATTAGTTAAGATTAAATCAAGATTATTTAGTCAAGATTATTTAGTCCGATAAGCAAATATGCATTTTGTTAATATATCGGTTAATATTTACTTAGTTTCGGTTTTTTAACTATTACTATAGACTTATTTCATTTTTACATTTAGGGAGTTTTCCTTTGCCACTGTCGCCCTTGGGATTGGCGCTATATAAATAAATCTGACTTGACTTGACTTGACCAGCGTAACACACACTAACACAACACTACCACATCAGTGTCACTGCAGTGCTGAGAGTGATCCACCACCCAAACAGTACCTGATCTGTGCTGGTCCTGTAGGGGGTCCTGACCATTAGAAACAGCGTAAAGCAGACTAACAAAGTATGCAGAGAAACAGATGGACTACAGTCTGTAATTGTAGAACTACAAAGTGCATCTATGTGGTTTGTGGCATGTCTATCATGTCATCCAATTTATTTAGCAGCTCTGGAAGTCTGGATACAGAAAAAGCACATGCAGGGATACACGTGGCTTGAATTGGTGTTGCATGCTGAACCCTCATCACACTCTGGATGCCCATGAGACCCCTCTAATCCCCTCCAGCTTAACTAAACAGCCCGCTGTAAACGTGGCAATAAGTTCATTCACTCTCTCTCTCTCTCTCGCTCGCTATCACCTTCACACCGGCTGATTGTGTTACTCTATTAGAGACACAGTGTCTAATTCTCCTAGAATAAAACAAAACACAAAGGATTGAAACTCTCCGACACTCAACCGTCGCCTCTTCACCTTTCCTCTCACATCTGGAGCCGCATCTGGCTTGCAACCCGTGCATCTGGAATACAATTCACCCCAAATGCTTAACCCTCCATTACCGGCCTGTAAAACATCACCTTTCGTACGAACGTCTCATCATGCTGCTGAGTGGTTTAAAACGGATCCAAAGGCACTGCCAAATTGTTAATCCTCTAATCTCCTAAGTGTAAAGGAAAAACATGAGAAAACTCGAAATGACAGCTCGATTTCCTGGAAAGGATACCAATACCCAGCATTTTTAAATAGGGATAATCCTAGGATTTTATCTTCATTTCACTGATGTCCAGCAAGTACACCTGACCAGCTTAAATCGTTTATTTTTTTTTTTTACATAATGTAGCATCTGTTCTTTCCTCAGCCATGCCTCTGAACAAAACAGACTTTGACATGTCAATTGCAGACTAAAGCAATAGGCCTCAAATCGGGGAGCAGGAGGAAAGGATGGACTTTATGCTGTCACACACTGGTGGGTGTTGCCAAGAAAAGGAAAAAAGTTCAAGTGGTGGAATGCTCCAGTTGTCATAGCAACCAGCCCAGCTGCCCTACGGGGAGCGGAGAGAGCTTCGGACACTTGCTCATCTACAGAATCAGAACTGCGTTAGCGTACCGCGCTAAATACAAACTGCATCCTTACGGAAGGTGGTACTGGTGGTACCAAATGAAAATCTATCAATATATAAATATATATGAATATATAAATATATATCCTCACCAACCCAGCAGTGGGACTGGATCTATTGTACGGACTTGCAGTAGATACTCTAGCTCATTCAAGATTTGTTGATTTCTCTGTTTTTTTAACATTATTTTTTTCCATGTGCATCATGTTGATGTAGTGTATGGATGACAATGGTGGCATTTATTGTGGTTTTATGACCTCTGGAAAAAAAAAATCAATAAACTAGACAGGTGTGCTGACCTTCGTTCCTCGTTTCCAGTGTGATTGCTGGGTTTTGGTTCAAGCCCACAGGAGTGCACAACACCAGTCATGTTATAAAAGTGGAATGAAATGTACACAGGACTTGGTTTGGTTTTGTAAATCTGACCAAAACCAAACCATTTTTATACCATTTTGATTTATGATATCACAAGATATATAGGTGGGTAACAGATGAGTCTTAGCATGATGCTGGGCCACACCAAAGGAATAGCTTCAGTGTGCCTGGAAGTGAAGTGTGAGACCACTTAAAATCAATAGTGGTTTTGGTAATACTGGTCTCACATCAGTCCAAATCTTAGGTTTTTCACTGGGTTAAGATTTGTCTACTACATATGACTTATGGAAAACCATTCACTGACTCCTAATGCTCTGTGAAAGCAGGGTATTGGGGTGTCCACAAAGGCACCATTCCCACAACAGTGGGTTGCTGTGTTGCCAAAGTTACCAGATCCCGGTTTATATAAATGAGCCGATGAATAAGCGGATCTGGCAACCATGTTTTTTTCCCGCTAGCCGCTCTGCGCACATGCGCAGACTGCCAAATTTGATTGAAATCGAATAACTGGTATACATGCTAAGGACTCCGATTACTGGACAAAAATCCAGTTCTCTTTATCGGATTTCTTAATCTGATTTCTAGATCAGACTATGCTATGTGTACATGACCCCTTGAATAATCAGATAACTGCAGAAATCCGACTATGATAGGACTATTAAGTGCATGTAAACGGTCTCACTGTAACACCATGTCCCATAACCCGTTTATAAAAAGTAGCTATGTCTGTTGCAGTGTTAAACAGCATGGAGAACCAAACTTGACAAATCAATAAATCAGTAAATCAATCGATAAATAAATCAATAGTTAAATCCACAAATAAATAAATTAATAAATAAAACATTTAAAAAAAACATAAAAAGGTATATTAATTAATGCAAGGCTAATTAATTAATTATTTTATTTATTTAGTTATTTATTTATTTATGTATTTATTTATGAATTTCTTCCTCCAGTTCATGTTAATGACATGGGCATCCTATAGCAATTATAACGAGCTTTTGGTGGGCAGAGGGTGAGCTGCAAGGCGGGCCAGACTCAACCAAACATTAGAACAACCATGTCCACAGGATATGACAGACCATCTTGACAATCGTGGGTTTCTTGTTTTCATTTGTTTAGCCATGTTTTTATTTAAATACAATTTTATGTTGAACCTAACAGAATTAATTAATTTATTTATTTGTGGTTTTATTTATTTATTGGTTTGTCACATTTGGTCCTCCAGACGATAGTGCCATAATTATTATCCAAATCAAAGACTATAGTGCTACAAAATGCATGGAGTTTTTGTAAAAACTCTTAGCAGACTGTGTTTTAGCAGCTGACTTAATATGTTTTTTTTTTCAGTATATCATGGATTTTGACATCATTAGCAGGACATACAACTGAACCCTTTGAGCACCATGTTCTGCTGTTTTAAGTTCGCACTAATGTTGGACTCACAGTTGGTATTCTATTTCATCTTAAAGGTATCTAATGGAGTTCTGGAAACTGTGCAAGACAGCCAAGTTCTCCAAGTTCTTTTAGACATTTCTTTTAGGATGACAGGACAGAAAACTGACAAACCAACTTGTTGATACTTATGAGAGTGTACATGTAATCAATGGTGTGTTCAGTACAACCCATTCTACTTCCACTGGTTTTCTATGGAGTTTCAATTACTGTACATTTCATATTATGAAACTGTTAGTGAATAGTGTAACTGGGTTTTCTTTTCTGTATATCACGGATTCTGACATCATTACAACCACTGGGTGTTGTTTTGCTTTTTCAAGGAGCAGCAGATGTAATTGGACCACCCTTGGACGACCATGTTCTGCTATTTTCATAAATTTACTATGAAATAGTACTTCTTACTGCTGTATTTGCATATTTAAACTGCCTGCCTGTTGGCAACACAGACGGAACAAAGAGTGCTGGTCGGTATCCATAGGGAGGACAAAAATATATATAAATATATATTAGAAAGATTAATGGCACAAACCTACTGAGTCTGTACCAAGTATTTTTACTTCTCTTTTGTCCCCCTTTATTCCCATTTCGATTTTGCCTCACTTTTTATTTTCGAAGACTCCTTTTCCTCATATTGGGCCATAATTGACATTAAATCTGGCTGGCATCTTAATTAAATCCCAGACTACTGCTAATGAGCAGATGAGTTCAAACAGTCAGCACGCTACATTACATTAAACAAGATCGATTACAGCATCACTGTCAGCACCTTCTCCTGCCCTCCCTCGCACTCACGCTCCCTTACCTTATCCTTTCCTTCCTCCATCTTTCTTTCTCCTCTTATCCATATCTTTACTGCCCTCCTGCCCGACACCCTCTTATTCCAGTAAAGGCACAGCCTGCCTCTGGATAACCTTGACGAGAGTGATGAATGAAGAGGGGAGAAAAGTCAACAGGAGGGATATATCTAATTTGGAAGGTCAGTTCCCAGTCAATGTAACAAACTGTAATCTAAAAGAGCAGAGCCAGACATCCAGAATAATAACCGTCCTCTAGTACTACAACAGCCATCACACTTCTGAGAAGAGCTTTCCACTAGGTTTTGCAATACGACTGTGAGATGGCACTAATGTTGAACAATACGCCCTGGCTCACAGTTGGCATTCTACTTAATCTCAAAGGTGTCTGATGGAGTTCGGGGCTCTGTGCAATACAGATGGAGATTCTTTTAGGATTCTTTCCATGATTTTTCAAGAAAGACACATGTTATATGTCTTCAAGTGTGTTATGTCTTCCATATAAATGCTTTAGGTCAGTTGACCTGTGAAGGAAAAAGTCCATGAGAGAGCAGACACTTCTGTCTTCTTTTCGTTTTAAGTAGTTGTAAAGCATTGAGTTGTGTTTGGGACATGTGCAGGTTCAATCCTTACTTCGCAAAATGTCCAAATAAACATTTTGGTCTCAGACTCATCGCTTGAGATTCAGGAAGAAAGAAAGCAATCTACAAAGCAAACTAGCTGTGGTAGTTTTTCTCCATTAATTAAATCTGAAAATCTATAAAGTGAGCCAGATCTACCATATTGAGAAAACATTCAGGTGAAAGTAGTTGGGTAGAGCAATATTTGTGGGGTAAATGAATGAATTATTACACCAAAAACACTGGTGTTCAAAACTGAAAAAAAACTGCGGAAAGAATTTTTCACTTAGAAGCATTTAACTGACTTTTAAGTCAACCCTGCTAAAAAACGCAAAAACCACCAGGATATGTTTTGTTTTGGATGCTGGCCAATTAGACAAGACCCTAGGAGTTCCATGTTCCAAATGTCCCTATTGGTGTATGCTGGCTAGTGCTGTTCTGGTGATAATTTAGCTAGTGAGCACAAATTACCTTGCTTTAAAAGCTAGTTGACCAGCATACCAGTGTCCAAAAACTTTGCTGTTTTTGTGGGTGGGATTTTTTTTCAAAAACCCAAGAGTGGCAACTCTACACATACATCCATACTATATATCATCTGTTTCTAAGGGTAGAGACCTAAAGGTAGGTCAAATCCCAAATGTCTTCCCACGTTCTACCCAACTCAGAGTGCAATATAATGACTACAGAGCTAACTAACCTAGGCACTGTAACAGTTTGTTTTTATAACAGCTCATAAATATTGATCAAAACTAAAGCTGTATATGCAGATTATGTGTGTTCTTATCTATGTCCAGGAGAGCAATCCACACTGGTCCTTACTTATATTATTTCTGCCCACCTTGACAATTCATGCAAATTAAGTCACTTGGCAAAGAACATGAGATCTGATCCCAATATGTGAATCTCATTCCCAGTGTGTGAATGACATAAGATATGAGTGCTGCTTTGGCAGAAGGAGAACAGCTAGATTTGGTCTTCAGTGTTATATCTATAGGAAAATTGCATTATTGACTATTACTGGTGATTTCTTTTATATTTCATGTAAAAGGCTCACTGTTCAAGTGAACAGGTGAAATGCTTTCTGTTTTGGCACATGACACGATTAGCAGACACAAACTAACTCTATCGGGGTTTCATTTAACACTTTGTCTAGGTGGGTCCACACCCAAATTGTCCTTTCAACCCTCCAGCTGAGTTGATTTTCCCTCGAAACAAATTTAAAACTACATCTGCTCTACTACAAGAATGACAGAACACTGTTTTGACTTTTACATCTCCATTAATTATTAGACCTGCATTTCGAAAGCACACAGTGAACACATTCCCTTAACACAAACATTTTGTTACCTGGGTATGGAATCCACAAAATTCAGAGTGAGCTGAACTCCAGTGTCAGCTAGTCTCTGCTCTAATATGTCATTTTAACAGCAGAACTCTAACTCTGTACAATTTGCAGTGAGGAAAAAGGAGAGCTTTTCAGTTTTAGTGTGACATTCTATTTCAGAATGTCACAAATACATAAGCTTGACCCTAAATAACCAGATGAACGCTAGGGTGCATTGCTGTCGATCAAGCCTTTTTTAGCCGGCAGGCTCCAGCGAATTCTTGTTTGAGGTTGATCTGATTCCAGACACCATTATGAAACAGATGGCAACCGGTATCAGGATCAGCGGTTCAGTGGAGGGCATCAATTTTTACACTGAAGCAGCAAGTCTATTTGTTACACCTCAAACCCATGTGAATTTTTTCCATAAGGAGGAAACACAAAGCTATCTGAAAGTGCCTTTGTTCAGATACAGTGGTGCTTGAAAGTTTGTGAACCCTGTAGAAGGTTCTATATTTCTGCATAAATATGACCTAAAACATCATCAGACTAAAAAGTAGATAAAGAGAACCCAGTTAAACAAATGAGACAAATGTATATATGGTCATTTATTAATTGAGGAAAACGATCCAATATTACATATTAGTAGCAATAACTGCAACTAAACATTTCCTGTAGCTGTTGATCACTCCTGCACACCGGCTTGGAGGAATTTTAGCCCATTCCTCCATACAGAACAGCTTCAGCTCTGGGATGTTGGTGGGTTTCCTCACATTAACTGCTCACTTCAGGTCCTTCCACAACATTTCCATTGGATTAAGGTAAGGACTTTGACTTGGCCATTCCAAAACATTATTATTATTATTATTATACACCCACTGGCTGCTTCATTAATTACAACTGTTAACGCAAATATCTAATCCACCAATGACATGGCAGTGACTCAATGCATTTAGGCAAGTAGACATGGTGAAGATGACCTGCTTATTTTCAAACCAAGGATCCGAATGGAGAAGAAAGATCATTTAAGTGATTTTGAACATGGCATGGTTGCTGGTGCTAGACGGGCCTGTGAGTATTTCAGAAACTGCTGATCTACTGGGATTTTTATGCACAGCCATCTCTAGGGTTTAGAGAGAATGGTCCAAAAAAAAGAAAATATCCAGTGAGTGGCAGATCTCTGGGTGAAGACTGGTTCAAGCTGATAGAAAGGCACCAGTAACTCAAATAACCACTCGTAACAAAAGAAGTATGCAGAAAAGCTTCTCCGAATGCACAACACTTTAAACCTTCAAGCAAATGGGCTACAGCAGCAGAAGAACACGCCGGGTGTCCCACTCCTGTCAGCTAAGAACAGGCAGCTGAGGTTACAATTGGACAATAGAAAATTAGATACATGTTGCCTGATCTGATGAGTCTAAATTTCTGCTGTGACATTCGGATGGTAGGGTCAGAATTTGGCATAAATCACATGAAAGCATGAATCCATCCTGCCTTGTATCAACGGTTCAGGCTGTTGGTGGTGTAATGGTGTGGGGGATATTTTCTTGGCACACTTTGGACCCCTTAATACCAATTGAGCATCAGTTAAACACCACAGTCTACCTGAATATTGTTGAATATTCACATCTTGATGACCACAGGAGCATATTAGAAAGGTCAAACCATCTCAAACTGGTTTCTTGAACATGACAATGAGTTGACTGAACTCTAATGGCCTCCACAGTCACCAGATCTCAATCCAAGAGCACCTTGGATGTGCAGCCGATAAATCAATATGGATCAGAATCTCTGAGGAACGTTTCCAGTCCCTTGTTGAATCAATGCCATGAAGAATTAAGGCAGTTCTTAAGAGAAAAGGTCCAAACTGGTATTAGCCTAATAAACCTAATAAAGTGGCCAGTGAGTGAACAAAGGATGCTAAAATATGCAGTTTTTAAGTGTTAACAAGTGAGTAACCTAAGAAAACAAAACCTGAACAAGTAATTAGTATCTTTTTAATTCTGTGAAGTAAATGTAAATAAACAATTGCCTTCACTGGTCTGAAATTGTACGCAGTGAGTGTAGGTGGGTGTTAAATAACATGGTGTTCACAACTCTTCAAAACAAAAATATGTATTGGTTACATAAATTAGCAAGTAGATTGCTTAATGATGTTGCTTTAGCTGGTCACTTTTCTTTTTTCTGTGAGATTTCTCAGTCAAACTCCATATAAAACATTGCTGTTATTGTCTAATCCACCACATTTATCTAATGCAGGCTTGTGTAAATACTGAATGAGTTCAATTTGATGTATTAAATGACGTAGCGTTTACACTCTGCTGTGTTTTGACCCCAGTGTTTAAAGTCCCTTCCCTAAATCAGAGTAATGAAGCGGTTTCTTGTGGAATAGCTCCATAAAGTGGTCCTAGAGCAATTCTTTATGTACACCTGGCCACATAACGGGTGACTTTGTAACAGTAAATAACTGAAAAGCTATAAAACCTTTTTGAAAGATCTCTGGCATGAAATGACTGCTGTGTTGCTTTGTACCTTTTTTGTTTGAGGGTCACCAAAATCATAAGTGTTTATGCCACTTATCTGTTTATAAGTGTGCTAAGCCTTAGATATTGACACTTTTAAATGCCGCTTAATGGCATGTGTTCGTTTAAGTCAGTTAAATTAAGCTGGACTAGGAGGATGGGTCATTTTGAGTCTTGGTCCCTCCCAAGTATTTCTCCTTATCACATTTTCAAAGAGTTTTCCCTTAAGCTTTAGGCATGCTCACTATGGACATACAGTACTGTGGTGGCCTAATGGTTAAGGTACTGGACTATGGACCAGAAGGTCCAGGGTTCAAATCCCATCTCTGCCAAGCTTCCACTGTTGGGTCCTTGAGCAAGGCCCTTAACCCACAATTGCTTGGATTGTAAGACTGTATCAATTGTAAGTCGCTCTGGATAAGGGCGTCTGCTAAATGCTGTAAATGTACTGTTCAAAAGTCTTAGGCCACCATTAGATTAAATTTACCATTGTTTTAAAACTGGTATAATGACCATGTATAATGATTTCTCAGATTCTTTATTAGAATACAACTGAATGAAGAGGAACACTACAACAGAAAATACAGGAAGAGTGTATGCAGTATTAAAAGGGGGGGGGGACAAAAGCTTCCATATGCTTACACCTGAGCAACAGCAAAATCTGGGAACTTCAGCGGGATGCCAAGATGACCCTTCTACAGTCCAAAGAAGCTTGATCAGCAAATTTGGAAGCAGCCAAGAAACCAATTTTTCAGACGGGGAACAGGGTGAAAAGGCTAAGATATGCTAAAGCTCACAAATATCGGTATGAAGATCAGCAGAAAATAGAACTATGGGGTCATCATTCCATTGCTAAACCAACAAATCTAATGGTGGCCTAAGACTTCTGCACAGCACTGTAGAAACACATTTATAAATAGCTATTCCACTATACTAACTGATAAGCGTAGTTTTACACTAGAGCTTAATAGCAATTAATTTCCTGGAAGCAACCAACAATCCACTCTGCTTTCAGCAAGAGTCTCCACTGTCATCATTAAACCAAACTATTTTTGCTGTGAAATTAATGACCCAAGCTGAAGCATCCTCTAACAATGGCTTCAGACACTCAGAATAAGGGACGAAAAAGTGAGAGAGCAAATGGGAAAGAGTAGAAAAAGAAGAGCACGACGCCAATGAAAACCAATTAAGGGGAGCGGTTACCTGGTAACCAAAGGGGTCCAGAGGCGGGGGATTAGCATAGCTTCACTCATCAAATTCAAATATGTGCAAATATTTTTCTCTGTCTCGTTCTAGTGATATTAGTTTGCCGCCGAAGCGTGTGTACGGTCACAGAAGACACACACACTCTTGCCGTAAGTGGGAGCATGGGTAGGCATTTTAATATCGCTTCAAGTTCACTGTGACAGCAGGAGCAGGCGAAGATGCAACCAGGTGGCTTAATCTCCGAAAATACAGGCTGAGACATTGAAACCGATGATTATGGAGTGACTGGTGCAGAGCCTGATCGCTAATGTAAACTCTCATGTACTATTCATTACATAAAGAGAGCCTGCGAGAGCGAGCGAGCTGGAGGAGAGAGAAAGGACAAAGTGAGTCGGAAAGAAAACTTGCTACGATAATGAACCCAGTAGAGAAATAAAACGAAAATATTAGAGACAAAACGCGCACTTTCAGTGTACTCGACTGAAGTTGTTAATAGGGAGATGAAGACAGATCGAGATTGTTTAAAATAAAAGAACTGAAGCGGCCCCGCAGGGCGCCGAACGAGATTGCATGAATCAAGCGATCGTTCTAATTTAATTACAATAATCTCCTTCTGAGCTCAGACAATTAAACCGGGTGACTAGATGACACAGGCTATGCTGTGCTCCCTCCTAAATTACGCCAGGAGTGTCATTTACGCAGTGTAAATGGGACACCTTAATCTGCTTTTTGAAAGGATTGCAAGAAATGTCCTGAGGCTTTAGTCGTGTGATTTAATAAGCAGCTGTTTGATCAGGTCATTTAAATTGGCTTGTACAGCACAGATAAATCCATGAGTCTGATTGGTCAGGTGTTGAATCAGTTTCTCGGTCCACATGGTTCTATAGTAGTGCCACCTGCAGGGTTAAATCAGGTATATTCAGTACCACTAGCTCACAATACAATCTGGAATATGGAAGTAGCTACACCCTCCACTTCTGTCCTACCAGAGAGCCATGTAAACTTTTATTTTATTCAATGCTTAGTTATGAGATAATTGTTGGTTATCTTCTGGCGTAGAATTTCAAGCTACAAGTCAAGATCAGAAAAAGTTGGGACAGTAAATGCAAATATAAAATGTATGCAGTGTTCCTTACATTCCCTTTGACTTGCATTTCACTGCAGACAGTATGAACCCAAGATATTTCACAGTACTGTCTGCAATGAATAAAAGTCAAAGGAAATGTAAGGAACACTGCATATACTTTTTTTATTTGCATTTTCCATACCGTCACAACTTCTTCTGATTTGGGGCTGTAGTATATACACATTGTGAGACACTACAGTACAGGATGCACACAGTGTTGAGCAAAAACAAGACTGGCATTAGAGAGTTTGAGTGTCTTAGAAGATCTACAGGTAGCAGACTGTAGTAGAAAAGTCTCCTGACTCTGGAAGGTAACACGCAAAGACCCATCACTCCATTTGAGCTACATGATCACAACTCAGCTCTCCATTGACATGACATGAAGCGCACCTGCTCATAAAAGGACCAGGTTTAAAACAAATTTACATTCATCAGACAAGGCAAATAAGCATAGTATTAGAACCGCATCAAGAACCGCCATTCATCAATAGCTTGGGCTTGAGATGACTTTGGCAAACCTTTGCCAAGCACTACAATACTGAGTTACATTCACATATGGCAACTGGCACTTGAATTTTACTGTGCAAAGAACAAGCCTCATGTTAACCATGTCCAGAAGTGGAGTCGACTTCTCTGGGCTAGGAGGCATCTGGGATGGATCATGACACTGTGGAGATGTGTACTGTTGTCAGATGAATCAGTTTTCCAGACTTTTTTTTGGAAAAAATGGCCACTTGCTCTGGCCCAAAGACGAAACGGACCATCCAGACTATTAACAGGAACAAGTCCAAAAAGCTAGCCTATGTCATGACATGGAGTTGTGTTAGAGCCTTTGACAAAAGTAATTTACACTTCTGTAATGGCAACATTAATGCAGAAAAGTACACAGATTTTCAAGCAACATAAGCTGCCTACAAGATGTCATATTCTCCAGGGAAGTCCTTTTTCAACAAGACGATGCAAAACCACATGCTGCACACATTACAAAGGCATGGACATGATACAGGTACTGGACTGGACTGGACTGGACTGGCAATTTCCAAACTTCGAAATACTGCCCACCCCTCTGAATGAATAACCACAAGTTATACATCCCAGCCACACCTCACAGCACCATGTTTACTTACAGCATTGTTGAGTCCTGTCAGAAAGTACCTATTGATAGCTGTGCCATCTCACACCCAGTCCCCATGCTCCTCAAATAACACAAGCTTAAACCGGCATCGCAAGTCAATCATGATGATGATGTGATGTCAAGTGATGTGGATGACATACCTTCTCCTGACTTCCTCTCGCTCTCTGGCCCAACAGAAGCGAGCGTCTCCATTTAAAATGTGAGAGGTTGTGAATCAAAGGAGGTGATTTAAATTCGCTGACAGAACTTTAAATACCATCTAGGGATCGCAGTTCTGCCCTTTAGCAGAGTAATTATTCATTCCACTAAAACACACCTAGAAATAATGACCAAAAAAAGTAAAGAACCTAGTGTATGAGCATGGACGTGTGTGTGGGTTTCATCGTCAAGGAATGTTATGTATTAAAGATGTTATGACTGCAGTTAAAACTGTCTGTGAGGTGAGTAGGTGGTAGATAAAAGATGACCAATACGGCAAAAAAGAATGTAGAAAATGATGAGTATAAATAAAGCAAATGACTAAAAGTGTTTAGCCCTTTTTATAGTCATTGCTAAAAAGGTACGGAATCTCCATAGACAAACAGTGGCAGTAGAATGGGTTATACTGAACACATCAGTGCTATTTATTGTGACATGTTTAACTAATTAAGCATGGCCCACAACTGTCCCATGATCCAGCTCATGTAATTTACCTGACTGGTCACACCTGTGTCTTACAGCGCAACTCCAGCAAAACATTTCTCAGCATTCAGTCTGCTCATGCTGATACCGCATGTGTGTCCTAAATCTTTCTGCACCAGAGACAGTGCTGTTATGTGTGTCCTTACAACTGCTAATGTAATACTGTGGTCCTTGAAAGTTTGTGAACCCTTTAGAATTTTCTGAATTTCTGCATAAATATGACCTAAAACATCAACAGATTTTCACACAAGTCCTAAAAGTAGATAGAACCCAGTTATAGAAATGAAACAAAAATATTATACTTAGTCATTTATTAAATGAGGAAAATGATCCAATATTACATATTAGTGAGTGGTAAAAGTATGTGAACCTTTGCTGTCAGTATCTGGTGTGACCCCCCTGTGCAGCAATAACTGCAACTAAACAATTCCTGTAACTGTTGATCAGTCCTGCACACCGGCTTGGAGGAATTTTAGCCCATTCCTTCGTACAGAACAGCTTCAGCTCTGGGATGTTCGTGGGTTTCCTCACAAACTGCTCACTTCAGGTCCTTCCACAACATTTCAATTGGATTAAGGTCAGGACTTTGACTTGGCCATTCCACAGCATTAACTTTATTCTTCTTTAACCATTCTTTGGTAGAACGGCTTGTGTGCTTAGGGTCGTTATCTTGCTGGATGACCCACCTTCTCTTGCAATTCAATTCATGGACAGATGTCCTGACATTTTCCAGAATTCTCTCCTTCAAAGCTGTCCTGGCCCAGATGCAGCAAAACGGGCCCAGACATGATACTACCACCACCATGTTTCACAGATGGGATAAGGTTCTTATGCTGGAATGCAGTGTTTTTCTTTCTCCAAACATAACGCTTTTCTTTTAATCCTAAAAGTTCTATTTTGGTCTCATCCGTTGACAAAATATTTTTCCAATAGCCTTCTGGCTTGTCCACGTGATCTTTAGCAAACTGCAGAAATGTTCTTTTTGAAGAGCAGTGGCTTTCTCCTTGCAACCCTACCATGCACACCATTGTTGTTCAGTGTTCTTCTGATGGTGGACTCACGAACATTAATATTAGCCAATGTGAGTGAGGCCTTCAGTTGCTTAGAAGTTATCCTGGGGTCCTTTGTGACCTCGCCAATTATTACACGCCTTGCTCTTGGAATGATTTTTGTTGGTCGACCACTTCTGGGGAGGGTAACAATGGTCTTGAATTTCCTCCATTTGTACACAATCTGTCTGAGTGTGGATTGGTGGAGTCCAAAGCCTTTTCAAGCCATCAACAACTCTTTTTCTGAGGTCCTCAGAAATCTCCTTTGTTCATGCCATGATACACTTCCACAAACATGTGTTGTGAAGAGCAGACTTCAATAGATCCCTGTTCTTTAAATAAAACAGGGTGCCCACTCAGACCTGATTGTCATCCCAACACCTGACTCTAATTTCACTTTCAAATTAACTGCTAATCCTAGAGTTACACATACTTTTGCCACTCACTAATATGTGATATTGGATCTTTTTCATCAATAAACAAATGACCAAGTATAATTTTTTGTCTCATTTGTTTAACTGGCTTTTCTTTATCTACTTTTAGGACTTGTGTGAAAATCTGAGGGTGTTTTTGGTCATATTTATGCAGAAATATAGAAAATTCTAAAGGGTTCACAAACTTTCAAGCACAACTGTATATGGGTTAATACCCTTAATAACAACCTTATCTACCAGGGATGTGTATGCAAACGAATGCTGTCCAAACGAACGTTAGACGATGCATACCTGTACGGGTAAAACCAGGTCAATTTGTCCCCACTCAAATTCTGCTTCCAGCTATGACAACAGAGGTCAAACACAACGGCTAAATGTTACACTGAAAAAGAAACCGGAGGGCTTCAACTCTACAGGGTACACTTATTGTACCTAAAGGAATAGTATATGGCAGAGGGGACCTCCATCCCCCGTGTCATTGTATAGGACACTGCCGCATTCATAGCTGGCAAGGACAGCAATCCTATGTAAACACTGTGCTGAAACAGCCAAGTGGAGAGCAAAAGGACAACTACAGGGGAAGCCCTGTTTCATCACTAAACGTCTTTACTACCCATCGAGCGCCTTGAGATTACTAAGCTATATAATACATTTTCCTTCAGGTTCAAATTTCAAATCTATTTGTTCGTGTGTGAGTGACTCATTCGGCACAATCTGTTGCAACATTAAGCTTAAGTAATGACCAGCTTCCACATGCCGTTCAAAATCAGAGGGCATTTATATTTGAGCTGTTCAGCTGTGTTGGATTGGTGCTACACTTGAGTGCTGTGTGCTCCAATACCAGTATAAACAGTATACACAGGTTCAAAGCCTGCTCTTAAAAAGAAGCATTTGGCATTACTGATGCTTTCTGCAGTGCACTACAGCCCTTGTTGAAGCGGTTGGGGAGGGGCAGGAAATTTGGGGAATTGGCGAGTAAAATTGAACGGGAGGGTGTATTTCCACAGTGGACAGAGGTTAATATAGCTAGCAGACTGCATCTACACAGCTGCATATTCAGCAAGGTGCACACATTCCTCCCAAAAACAGCATTACATATGTCTGTGACTCAGTAGCCTTAAACAGGTTTAGACAGGACAGAACAGAACTTGGATTCAATTCTAAAGACAATGCAGTTCCAGTCCATAACAGTCCAGGTTTCTTGTGCATGAACTGCAAACAAAGGTCATGTAATGGCCTTCTGCTTCCTTCTGGCCAGAGACAGGGGTGTGTAATGAAGGTGCCATCAGTGTCTGGATGGTGGAACACAAAACTGTGGCTGCTGCTCGGGCCTGTCGGCGTATCAAACGATCCTCTTTACTGGTGTTCTGGGCTGTTCGGAGCCTGTTCGCCATGTTTTGGTGTCCTCATGGAACCACTGCTACCAAAACACCTAAGAACTAGGTCAGATCAGCCTAGATGGTGGATAATTCGTCAGAATGCCCATCCTGCATCTCTCAGTCCAGTGATGTACCTCATCTCAAAATCTGTCAACTGAGCAAAATGTCTTCAAGTCTGTCGTAGAGGCATGTCTACTGTCGCACGTTTGCACACCAAGAGGTACACCACCCAAAAGTAGACACATTTTATAGGGCAACTGGGGAAGAACTTTTATGCGTACTTGTGGCAAGACACAGTGTCCAATCAGATGACACCTAGAATCATTTACAGATCTGCCTGAGACATAACTACACACCAGAGTTTGCAGAAATCCGACATTTCTATCTGGGTGCGAGTGTATATAGCAGTATATGTTGGGCCATCTGAGCATCCAGTGTCGAGTGATTTATTTTCCACCAATGACAAAACAAAATTAAAGGCAAAGTGGTCAAACGCCCAACCCACAGGAACATATACAATAAATACAATTTTTAAATTCACTTTTAGGTTTTATAAATCATATCAATTTGAATGTAGTGTTTTCCTGTTTTTTCTTTCTTTTATGCTTTTCTCTCTCCGCCCTTCTGAAGGGCATATTTGTTTTCACATTCTGTACCAATACACCTCTTAAAACGAGCGTCCATTTGTCTTTATGCAATTAGAGCCCTGTGTTTAGGTCGAAAGGCCGACGGCCTTGCTGCCAAGTGACATTTATCAGGAAGCTGTCCTTCAGCGAGAGTGCCATATGACATGTCATCACTCCACTACGACCATGTCTGTCTCCCTTCTTTTGTCATTCCTTTGCTCAAATCTGTGAGCGTGTATGGGTAGGGACAGGGGCATGATGTATTAATAGCAGAATAAAGTAAGAATGTTTGTATCACAGGCAGAGAAAGGCCAGGGTGTATTTCAGTATGCCATACAGATATAGACAATGTCATTACTGGTACCTCTGAATGAGCTTCACTTTACTTACCCATCTTTCTTTCTGTCTCTCACTGCCTCTCGTTCACCCACACAGTCTCGCCAACCCTCAATCAATCTTCATTTTTGCCCTCTCTCCCAGCCTCCTCCCCTCTTTAATGACCAGTTGCTGAAATCTCTCAAGTGAAAAAGCTCCCCTATCATGTCTCTCTTGCTCGTTTCTCTCCACCCGGCCCATCCTCCGTGATCACAATCCTTCTTTCCTAATAAACAGGACTCCTAGGTTGCAACAGTACTCTCAGCTATCTGTCCGGCCTAACTGACCACTGCAAAACCCACTGTCAGTCTAATACCTTTATGTGTATTTCATAACTTTCACACCAGAATGACAAACACTAAAGTGGTTTGTGTTCTCATTTCAATGCCTCTAACAGAGGCTCCACATCTGTCCCAGCTGAAAAGGTAAATGTTAAAGGTGTGAGCTGTCTGAAACGGAGTCGATTATTGAAGATTGGTAGCAGATTGGATTAGTTGTTTGTGTTTTTCTTTTTATACCAATTAACTGATGTCTCACAGGTGAGTCAGATTCAGCACTGTGAGGATGTCAGTGTTCGATCTGTATTGTAGCAACAACATGAAAAATGGAATCAATGCACCTCTATTATTACTTTATTATACCTGCCAAAACTATTAAAATCAAGTCATACATCATGGTCGCCAAGTTCCCTTGAATGGCTCAAAAAAAAAAAAAGAACTAGCTAAGTGGGGAAAGGTATGGAACTAGAGACCAGATGGTTGAGCGGGGTCAAATTTTAAGCAATTGTCATTGCTGCGCCCCTGAAAAACAAGGATGGCGGGATATTCACAAGAATGACTGCGGTGATGAAACTATATCGGTGGTGGAGACAAAAGCAATCAAATCACCCATTAGATAGATCAAGCACACTTTGCCGATCAGTGATAATGTTATGAGATAATAATCAATGAATTAGAGTTTTTTAATGAAGGCTTCACACACACACACACATTATATATATATATAATATATATATATATATATATATATATATATAATATATAATATAGATATATACATATATATATATATATATTATATAGTAGATTCACTCTTCCCATCCTGGTGCAGGTCTACATTTTTCTTCCTGGAGTCTTTCAACAGCTCTTTTGGACTGATTGAGGCTGGTGGACAGGTGTCTTTTATACAAATAACGAGGTCAAACAGGTGGCCATTAATACAGGTAACAGTGGAGGACAGAAAGAGCTTCATAAAGAAGTTGTTACAGGTCTGTGAGAGCCAGAAATCTTGCTTGTTTGTGGGTGACCAAATACTTATTTTCCACCATAATTTACAATTAAATTCTTTAAAAATCCTACAATGTTTGATTTCCTGGGGATTTTTTTTTTTTCTCATTTCGTCTCTCATAGTTGAAGTGTACCTATGATGAAAATTACAGCCCTCTTCTCATCTTTCTAAGTAGGAGAACTTGCACAATCAGTGGCTGACTAAATAACTTTTTTTTGCCCACTGTGTATGTATATATATATATATATATATATATATATATATATATATATAGATATATATATATGTATGGTATAATGTAGATATATATATATATATATATATATATTATATAGATATAATATATATACATACATACACACACCACACACACACCACCACACACACACACACACACACACACACACACGTATGAGAGCGAATTTTTTAAACCCATGACCATCTCAGCATTTGATTTCTGTTCTTTTTACATAGAATTCACCCTCAGTAAAGACCATAAATGAAACCATGTCTTATTAAACTAACCTAAACAGGCACTTAATTAATTTGAACTTTTTAAACTTCATAAACTTTGTCAAACCCTACTGCCCAATGTAACGGACTTGTTCAGTTCAACTGTATAGATGCTCGGGTTGAAGGATGTCTGGTGAATGTTCGTAAATGTAAATTCACTACTGATTACTAGCTTCAAGTGTTTTCAGTCAATGGGATGGCAATCAGGTGTTGTGTGTGGGCGCCTTGTTGTATTTAAAGAACAGAGATCTATCAAAATCTGCTCTTCACAACACATGTTTGAGAAAGTGCATTATGTCATGAACAAAGAAGAAAAAGGAAACTCAATCAAAGAGTTGTTAATGATAATCAGCTGGAAAAGGATACAAAACCATCTCTAACCAAATCCACCAGTCAGACAGACTGTGTACAAACGGGGGAAAATTCAAGATCACTTTTAGTATCCCCATGAGTGGTCGGCCAACAAAGATCACTACAAGGGCAAGGCATGTAAAAGAATTAAGGTAACAAAGGAACCTATGGCAATGGTTAAGCCACTAAAAGCTCTCTCACATTGACTAATGTTAATGTTTATGAATCCACCATCAGAAGAACACTGAACAACAAATGGTGTGCATGGCAGGATTGCAAGGAGAAAGTCAATGCTCTTCAAAAAGGACATTGCTAGTCATCTACAGTTTGCTAAAGCTCAAACCAAGCAAATGTTTGTGGATGGATGAATAAAAGAATGAGAAACGTTACATCAATCCAGCAAACGAACATACATTCCAGCAAAAGAACCTTATCCCATCTGTGAAACATGGTGGTGGTAGTATCATGGTTTGGGCCTGTTTTGCTGCATCTGGGCCAGGCCGGCTTGCCATCATTGATGGAACAATGAATTCTGAATTATATCAGAGAACTCTAAAGGAAAATGTCCGGACATCTGTCGATGAACTGAATCTCAAGAGAAGGTGGGTCATGAAGCAAGACAATGACCCTGAGCACACAAGTCGTTCTACCAAAGAATGGCAAAAGAAGAAAAGTTGTTTAGGAATGGCCAAGCCCTGACCTTAATGTTGTGGAAGGACCTGAAGTGAGCAGTTCATATGAGGAAACTCACCAAAATATCAGACTTGAAGCTGTTCTGTGCAGAGGAATGGGCTAAAACTCCTTCAAACTGATGTGCATTATCTGGGCTCCAACTGTACATCATTATTTGTACTTACCATCGAACTAAGCATGCCCAGCCCTATATAACATATCACCAAGCAGTTGTCTGATCTAGAAACACACCTTTTGAATTTTAAAACCCACAAAAGCCTGCTGTGTTCTGTCATTTCCATGACATTGTCACGGTTGTCAGTATAACCCTGAGCATGACTTCGTTTGATGAAGTATTACTAAGTCCTTCTGAAGTCAAGGACAGAAAAGCAAACAGTATATACAGAATTTGTGAGAGAGCAGACACTGGCAGAATAAAAGGTGAGAGGGAGGAGAAGAGAGCAAATAAATACCTTTTTTTAAGAATGTGTCCTGAATGAATAGTTGAAATGAAACCATTAACAATGAGGAACTAATATGTAGGACCTTTTATAGTAGGACGCACAGAGGAAAGTAATTATCACTGCCCTTTTTCACCAGAATCCTAAGAAGAAAGATGTATTTAACAGACAACATGATTTCAATGGTCCATGAGAAAAATGCTTTGCTAGTTAGTTGTAGAGAGGTCTGCTGGCAGTGTGCACATGGCTCACGGCCTTGTGCTTGTTAATGTGGAATCATTACAGCAGAGTTAACCCTTGGCTGGCAAAACTGGTTCAGTTCCAGTGCCAAAATGCTGCTCTTCTGGTACTAAGATCAAGTGATGTCAGCTTGGGGTGGTGTCATTCAAGAGATGTAGTAGAAGGTACTCCCATGACCATGATTGGCCAGCGAGTGTTCTCCAGTGCTTCCGATCTTGGCCGAATGTATCGTCCTACGCGACATCCAATGCCTTTAAGTCCTGTAGAAAAGTTCTCTTCTAGGTGAGTCTAGGGAGTCCTCTTGCACGTCTAGCACCAGGTTCCACCCAATTCATGGCCAACTTTTGGACCCAATGGTTTTTCATCCAAAGGACATGCCTGTGAATCAAAGTCTTCTTCTGTAGACAGTGATATGTAGTTGGATGGCATTGCTTCTTCACAGAACTTCCAGTTTTGTAATGTGGTCATAGTACCGGATCTCGACGTAGGCATCTTTGTTGGAAAACATATTGCTTGCTGATATTTGCTGATGCTTTCCATGTCTCTCTCATGTTGATGGCAGTCGGAATCACAATAGAGGTGAAGCTTAATTTTTAGAGAGATGAACAAAGAGGCCCAGATCTTGTTCATCTGGCTCTTAGACATCTGCCTCTGCATTCCCGTTGTAGGCAATGACACTACCTGAGTTTTGAACTGCTTCAGTTCTTCCAGGCATTGTGTTCCAGCCAATCACCCCTTTGGCTGAGCCTTCGCATTGATGTACATGATCTTAAATTTCTCGATTCTTAGCCGAAAGCCATTATGCATACCACTTGATTTAGGGCAGTCGTTGCAAGTTGTAAATTCACCTCAAACTCTTCTAGCAAATCAACATCATCAAAAATCAGACCAATAGATGCTGTTGGTATCAGAACATATTACAATATTTGTATAGGTATACGATACAGTGGTGCTTGAAAGTTTGTGAACCCTTTATAATGTTCTATATTTCTGCATATATATGACGTAAAACATCATCAGATTTTCACACAAGTCCTAAAAGTAGATAAAGAGATTCCATTTAAACAAATGACACAAAAATATTATACTTGGTCATTTATTTATTGAGGAAAGTGATCCAATATTACATATTAGTGAGTGGCAAAAGTATGTGAACCTTTGCTTTCAGTATCTGGTGTGACCCCCTGTGCAGCAATAACTGCAACTAAACGTTTCCTGTAACTGTCGATCAGTCCTGCACACCGGCTTGGAGGAATTTTTAGCCCATTCCTCCGTACAGAACAGCTTCAGATCTGGGATGTTGGTGGGTTTTCCTCACATTAGCTGCTCGCTTCAGGTCCTTCCACAACATTTCGATTGGATTAAGGTCAGGACTTTGACTTGGCCATTCCAGAACATGAGCTTTATTTTTCTTTAAAAAACCATTCTTTGGTAGAACGACTTGTGTGCTTAGGGTCGTTGTCTTGCTGCATGACCCACCTTCTCTTGAGATTCAGTTCATGGACAGATGTCCTGACATTTTCCTTTAGAGTTCTCTGGGCCCAGATGCAGCAAAACAGGCCCAAAGCATGATACTACCACCACCATGTTTAACAGATGGGATAAGGTTCTTATATGCTGGAATGCAGTGTTTTTCCTTTCTCCAAACATATGAGTTTTCTTTTAAACCAAAAAAGTTCTATTTTGGTCTCATCCGTCCACAAAACATTCTTCCAATAGTCCTTCTGGCTTGTCCACGTGATCTTTAGCAAACTGCAGATTTTTTTTTTTTGGAGAGCAGTGGCTTTCTCCTTGCAACCCCTGCCATGCACACCATTGTTGTTCAGTGTTCTTCTGATGGTGGACTCATGAACATTAACATTAGCCAATGTGAGAGAGGCCTTCAGTTGCTTAGAAGTTACCCTGAGGTCCTTTGTGACCTCGCCAACTATTACACGCCTTGCTGTTGGAGCGAGCTGTGTTGGTCAAGCACTTCTGGGAAGGGTAATAATGGTATTGAATTTGTACACAATCTGTCTGACTGTGGACTGTGCCCACTCACACCTGATTGTCATCCCATTGACTGAAAACACCTGACTAATTTCACCTTCAAATTAACTGCTAATCCTAGAGGTTCACATACTTTTTCCACTCACTATTGTGTAATATTGGATCATTTTCCTCAATAAATAAATTACCAAGTACAATATTTTTCTCTCATTTGTTGAACTGGGTTCTCTTTATCTACTTTTAGGACTTGTGTGAAAATCTGATGACGTTTTAGCTCATATTTATGAAGAAATTGTAGAGGAAATATGTTGGGACTTCCAATTCATTTAACTCAGTCAGCTAGCCAGCTTCCTTGCCTCTTCTCAAGTTAAACCTCTGCATAATTCATAGAGCAATATTCTTGATGTTCGTGTGTCATCTTCAATGCTACAGTAGTGTCCAAATTGGGATCAATCATTGCTGCGAACAAAGGACGTGGAGAAGCTTTTGGGCTAGACTGACCTGGCGATTGTGGAAGAAGTGCAGCACTAGGACTGGTGAAGCAGCAGTGGCAGTGATGTCACCCAGTAGATCGGTAAAGAGTTCTCCCATCACCATCAATGGCTGGAGGCCAGCCACTGCAAGACAAGGGTGGTGCATGACAACAGAGACCAGCTGGTCCACCCCATTGATGGCAGCGGTGTGCAGCAGCAATTTAACACTAATGTCTAGAACCACCATGACGATGGCACTCAGAGGCAACACCGTGATGACGGTGGCACACAGCAACAACTTTATGGCAGCTCAGCACAGCGATGCTCCAGCGGCATCCACCGAAGGTGCAACTCATACCTGTACACATAAAATTATTTTATGACGTCATAATGACACTCAGCTACACCTAGTGGTTCAGCATTATGAACAGCTCTATTTCCTTATAGAAAAACATTTATCCAACCCCTTTGGAGTGAATTCAAATTCCAACTGGTAGCTAGGCCTTCACACAAGATCATGTGTCCAAATCCAACTTAATGCCCATAGTTAGCACATATGGGTGCAATCTTTGTGCATCAATACTTTTTGATATAAATTATAAGAAGAGGAATTGGAAGAAAATATATATAGAAAAGACGTAAAAATGTAAGAGACTTGTATAAGGGAGCTGAAGTGTAGGCTAATGGATTACTGGGTGTGATTCCATATTCATAGATGCTCACAAATCCACATGCTTCACAGCAGCAGCTAGCGGTGCAAATCCCTTCTTTACCCACCAACCCACACACAGAGATTGGTGAGCCATAGACGATATACTCCAATATTCAGGATTAATAGTGAAGTCACTGATTCACATCAAGTAACACACACACACACACACACACACACACGTCTTGCGATCCTTGTGAGGACTTTCCTTTGCCATAAATGCTTACTGTAGCTAATTACTGTTACACCTACACCTAACCCTGACCTTAGTAACCTACAGCAAATCTTCTGACTATTTTGTTTGTTTAAATAAAAGTTGCCATTTTTGTAATGAGGCAACTAAAGAAGTGAAGACCAGCCAACTTCTTCCTATCATTGTGAGGACATTAGATCCTTACAACTATAGGAGGACAATGTGTAGACACACACACACACACCCCTGTCTATCATTGTGAGGACTTTCCATTGACATAATGCTTACTGTGGCCAATTAATGCTACACCTACACCTACACCTACACCTAACCTTAACCTCAGTAACCTACAGAAAATATTTATTATGTTTTTTTTTTAATAAAACATGCCGCAAAAAAGCAATCAAAGAATTGAGGACCAGCAAACCAGTTCAGGTCAGGTCTTCGTACCATTGTGAGGACATTAGAAAGACAAGGTGTACACACACACACCTCAGTAACTTAGAGCAAATAGTTTATCTCTTTTGATGTTTCAGAAGAAACCCATTTTCCTCGTGGGGACCAGCAATGTGTCCCCACCATGTACGAAATGTCAGAGCTTTCTATCGTTGCAGGGACATTTGTTTCCTGCAATGTAATACATACATGGTAACACACACACACACACACACACACACAGTCATTGTGAGGACTTTCTATTGACATAATATTACTGTAGATATTCATTCTATACCTACAGCTTAGGTATAGAATTATGAGGACCTTCCATTGACCATAATGATAATGAGCTACTAAATGCTAACCCTAACCCTCACCTTAAATCCCAGTAACCTAAAAAAACTTTTGACTCTTTTGGTGTTCCATAAGAAAGTTACAGTTTTTGTATATAAGGCATCACCACAATGTAAAAAATCTCAGAGATTTCTATCCTTGTGGGGACATTTGGTCCCCACAATGTAACGTATACATGGGACGCACACGCGCAAACACAAACGAACGCACACAAACACAAACTCCAGTTCACCCGCAATAACTGACAGGCAGCTTGCAGTGACTTCTGCCATCTTCTCTAAAAGACTGACTGGTAAGCACACAGTACACATTCTCACACACACACACACACACACACACTTTAAATAACAGTTAAATACACGGCCGCACACACGTCCGCACACTGTGCAGGTGGTTAAGAGGCGTAAGACCAGAGGAAAGGGTGACAGCAAAATGTCTACACTTTGGATGACCGAGGTGTAAAGTGACATTCACACGCCAAAACCACACATGCACGCACAAACTGCACATTACACAGTCACTTAGACGAGCAGCAGGCAGCCCTTGTAAGTTGGACGGAAGCATATTACAAAATGAATACTGTAGCTGTGTGTGCAGCCGCATTGAAAACAGGACAGTTTAAATTGGATTTGTGCTCCACGCCCCCAAATAAAACAAGCCCCCGTCTTGTTTGAATGAAGGTACATAATAAAGTGCTACATTATTCATAGGAAGTAGTGTTTAATATGTTGGTGGGTATTGTGTTCCCTATCAGTGTTTGAAGTTTTAAATTTCCCATGCCTTTGCAAACGAACAGACCTATGACAGAGCATCTGACAGAAGCACACAGAAAATTGGATGCATGGTGGAGAAAAGATATCCGGCTCGTTTTTTTGAAGTGAAAAATAGTGGCAATTTGTATAGTATGTGCATGGGGCTTTTTGAATCATTTCAGCCATGTCTTGAATAGGATGACAGGAGACAATTTACCTGTTATGGTTAAAGTTAATATGTTTTACACATTATAGTTTATTACATGCAATACAGACATCCCAGTACAAACAGTAAACAGTGTCTCTAAAAGCTTGAGAACGATGAAGGATAGTGGAAGAGAGTATCACCATAGTTTGCACATGTGAAGCTATAAGAGATGGACATACAAAATACAAAATTAAAGCTAAAAATTTGGCGTATCCATTAATTCAGTATTAGTTTTCCTGGTAAGGGTACAGTGCGTTTGTCTGCTTGTGCTCACTTTGTCCAGAGTGTTGTGTAGTATTGTGTGGCTCAGTGGATCAGCTGTGAGCGATGGCAGCAGGACTGTGATACATCTTCTGGAGGACTTTGGCCATCTGTTAACCATTCTGTGTATGCTTCCTTTTTGGATTGTAAAGCAAGTATGTGAAAGGCACTCCTAATAAACTTTTAATTCCGGTTTGCATCTATGTAACCACATATAGTCCTGTGCAAAAGTCTTAGGACACCATTCGGTTAGATATAACACTGTTTTAGCAATGGTATAATGACCATATGTAATTATTTCTCAATTTATTTATTACAATACAACCAGAAAATATAGGAAATGTGTAAGCAGCATTTAAAAACTGAACCCCCCTGAAAAACAGCTTCTACAGGCACACCCACTTACTATTGAGCAGTAGCAGCATCTGGCACCTACATCGGGATGCCAAGTTAACTCTTCTACGGTCTGAAGAAGCTTGATCAGGAATGGTCTTTTTCGAGGGGTAGCAGCAAGGAAATCACTTTTTCAGAAGGGGAACAGGGTGAAAAGGCTAAGATATTCTAAAACTCACAAACATTGGAGTGGTAGCATCTAATGGTGGCCTAAGACTTTTGACCAGTGTTGTATATGTAATTTAAAGTCCTAGATATAAATCTAAACCTTAGTAACCACAAAGATTTTTTTTACCCTTTCAGCAGGGTGGCATGGTGACACACGCCACAGCGAGAAGGTCCTGGGCACTTGCCTAATACAAACCTGTTTTACACAGTAAGCCACTTTGTTATTTTATCCATATAAATTGTAAATATTGTAAATAAAACATTTCCTGGCACTGATTTATAGAAAGGTTTAAGAAGTCAGTCATGTTTCTGATTCCCATGGTACTTTGTGAGGTCAACCAATCACCATAAACTGAAGCCATGCTTCAGGGAGTGTCATACATAAACCACACGTGTTCAATAAATGCCAACATGTGTCCTTCTCGCTGTGAGGCGACAGCGCTACCCACCGAGCCACTATGCCACCCTGCTCAATGGGTAAAACTATGTCTTTGTGGTTACTAAGCTTTAGATTTAGATCTAGGACATTAAATTACATACACAGGGCGGTTCAAAAGGCTTAGGCAACCATTAGATTTGTTGTTTTAGCTATGGTATAATGGCCATATACACTGCCTGACCAAAAAAGGTCACCACCTGGATTTAACTAAGCAAATAGTTTAAAAAAAGAGCCTCCCATCGGATAATTACTGCATTGGTGATTATGTTGCAGCTGGCAACAAGTTATTTAACCCTAACTGATGTAGTGAGTAGCTTCTCATTTGTTGAACAACCATGTCGAAAGACGCAACCTGTGGTCGTGGTAAAGATGTTCATCTGTTTCAGAAGAGTCAGATTGTGAAAGAGTGGTTCAGGGAGCATGAGCCATCATTTTCACACATGGATTGGCCACCACAGAGTCCAGACCTGAAGCCCACTGAGAATCTTTGGCATGTGCTGGAGAAGACTTTGTGCAGTAGAACAAATCTCCCATCATCAATACAAGATCTTGAGGAAAAATGAATGTTGAAAAAGGAAAAAGGAATGTTGTGACACTGCAGAAGCTTGTGGAAACGATGCCATAGCAAATGTGTGCTGTAATCAAAGTGAAATACTAGTGTGAGACCTTTTTTTTTGGCCAGGTAGTGTAGCCTATAACGTACTGTCGATGATTGGACCAAACAATTTCAAAAATATTATTTGTCACTCCATCCTACCCTTTCCAACTGATCTTCATTCCAATATTTGTGAGCATTAGCCTATCTTTGCTTTTTCACCCTGTTCTCCTTTCCGAAAAGTGGTTTCTTGGCTGCTGTCCTTCCAGTCCTTCCAGTCCTTCCAAAAAGACCATTCCTGATCAAGGTTTTTTTTTTTTGCTGTGCAAATCACACCCAATCCAGACCCTTTGTGCACCCATTGTTCGTTGCCAGTGAATCCTGTGCTTGGTTCAAAATGATAAAACCATTTTTCCAATTAGCATTAGTCTTTCACCCCATTTTTTTGAATACATACACGTTCGGCTCCATAGACTCCCAGAGACGGGCTTCAATGAGCGTCTAGGTCGATTATGTCTGTGTCTGGGACTTCAGTGATGAAAGAACAACACAATACTGCAGTGAGATATTTGATCAGTTGATTTGCTAAAATACTGAATTCCGTCAAGATTAATTAATATTATAGACCCTTTGGAAAGCAGTCCATTAAAATGCTCTTTTGTCTGTCCCTGTCACATTAGATTTGGCTCGGCTTTTTCACCAGTGAGCAGTGAGATCTGTTTTGGTGGCACACAGAGGGCCACCGGTTATCAATATGGTTATGTTTCATTTTCAGTATCTGTGACTAGTAGTCATTTTTATAGATGGTAGAAGAGTTTTATTTAGTCTATATACAGGTTTTCTCAAGTTCACTTAGTTCATTTACTGGGTGTGTTTTACTAATCTAATGACAGATTACAAGATGCATTGCTATTTTCATGTGATCTTTATAGAATTGTATTATTTGTACCAGTTGTTGAAATGTTGGTTCATGTATAAAATAATTCACAGAATTCCCCTTTCCAGTTTTGAGAGAGAGAGAAATAGAGTGTGTGTGTGTGTTTGACTAAACCGCTCTGGCATATAAACTTTGCTTGTTGTGGCATTTGTTCCCGGGTGTGTGTTTGGAGGATTCAAGCAGGGTTGGCATATGAGGAGCTGTGTTTTGTGCATGTCTGTGTGTGTGTGTGTGTGTGTGTGTTGATGGAGGGCTGTTGGCATGTGGCGGGTGAGCATGGTGTCTAAATGAGAGAGGACATCACTCATTTCCAACCTCAAATTGCCTTGATCTCATCTGTGACCTTCTGTAAACAGTCCCACTCAACACAACAAAAGCACCTGATCGCTCTTTCTCTCTCTCTCTCTCTCTCGCTCTCATACACACACACACACACACACACACAGCAGAGATGCCTTCAGGCATTCAGGCGTATCTCTGTGCTTGCGATCTCCATTGGAGTCCTGCATGGGGTAAAAGTTCGTTTTCCTCACTCATTCAAACCATCAATTTTTTTTCCTCACTTGTGCTTCAACATAGCTGTCTCTCTTCTTCTCCTGGATTATCTCTTTTCATATATCTTTGACTCCCTTGCTGATTTTTAGGGCTGAGCTATATGACAAATTATACAAAATCGGGACTCGTCAAATTCAGGTTCTCGATGCATTTTGACTAGAAAAATGTGTCCCGGTCCTCGCCGTTTGCTCGGTATGTGGTACCATTGCTTAAACATGCATGAGTCGAGCCACGTGACTCGTTTCAGCCAAACTCGATTCACAATTCAGTACACAGTATCTCGTTCACGAAACCACTCTACCACTGTATATAAATGTATCACAACATAATACAATATTTGTATAGTTATACAATACAGTGGTGCTTGAAAAAATGTTCTATATTGCTGCATAAATATGACCTAAAACATCATCAGATTTTCACACAAGTCCTAAAAGTAGATAAAGAGAACCCAGTTAAACAAATGAGACAATATTATACTTGGTCATTTATTTATTCAGGAAAATGATCCAATATTGCATACTAGTGAGTGGCAAAAGTATGTGAGCCTTTGCTTTCAGTATCTGGTGTGACCCCCCTGTGCAGCAATAACTGCACCAAGTATAATATTTTTGTCTCATTTGTTTAACTGGGTTCTCTTTATCTACTTTTAGGACTTGTGTGAAAATCTGATGATGTTTTAAGTCATAATTATGCATATTTATGTAGATTTTTAGACTCATAGCTCTTGGATGTAAGTGAAATCTACACCCAAAGAAGCTTTACAACTGACTCGAGGGCTCGTGTGGGACTGTGGTAGCCTAGCGGGTAAGGTACTGGACTATGGACCAGAAGGTCCAGGGTTCAAATCCCACCTCTGCCAAGCTGCCACTGTTGGGTCCTTGAGCAAGGCCCTTAACCCACAATTGCTTGGATTGTAAGATTGTACCAATTGTAAGTCGCTCTGGATAAGGGCATCTGCTAAATGCTGTAAATGTAAACACCGAAAGCACTGGAGTCCCCCTTGCCTTGCAAATGGTATGATCCAAGTGATGGCTTTGTGGCTCAGCATTAATGGACGTTTCTCATGTTGGTTGTAGTCTTTCCAGTAACAGTATTCCCCTAACCAAAAAGTCTGATGTTCTTCCTTCATAATGATGGGAAAGACAGTAAATGTATAGTTTTTTTCTAGTCTAGTGTCACTGGGTGCTCAGTACGTCTAAAGCTCTTTTGGTTAGCACTGTCTCTTCACAGCTTCAGAGACCCGAGTTTGAGTCCCAACCAGGCTGTCTATGTTCAGTCCCTGTGTCTTTCTGGGTACTCCGGTTTCCTCACCTTTGTGTGTTTACGTGCCCTGTGATGGACTGGTGCCCTGTTTAGGTTTCATTCCTTCCTTATGCCTTGGGCTTCTGATTTGGACTGTATGTGCTGGACTGTAATGCACTGAGCAGGTGCAGAAAGTGAGTGAGTGAGTGAGCAAGTGAGAAAGAAAAGTGCTTAGCTATGAAGTGACTATCAAAGCATGTGGATAAAATAATAGTAAGTCCAGTATCTCTACTAGAGTACAGCGGCCATAATCAAATATGGCTCTGAGGTACTTCATTCTTTGTGTGATGCCATCCCAAAATGAATGAAAGTGAATAGAGAGCTTCTCTCAAATACCCTCTAAAGCCCTTGAAGCTCATTTCTATTGGAGTGCACTGCAAAGCAGATACTGGAGGCCTGGACCACACCCTCTAGATCAATTCTTTGTTGTATTACTGGAACATGGAGTGTAGAATTCATTGTTTCGTGTAAGCTGATGTATTTCAAAATGTTCCCCTTTTTCTCATTTTTTTCTTTTCTCTGGATATGCCCAATTCCCCTCACTGGAATTCCCCACCACATACCAAACCCTTCACAGAGGGGCAGGGCTGGAGGGCTGAAGTCCCCCCTGTCCCCCCAGTTTTGATATTCCATGTAAGAGAAAAAAGGACAACCTAATGCACGTCTTTGGAATGTGGGAGGAAACCGGAGTACCCAGAGTAAACCCATACAGCCACGAGGAGGATATGCAAACTTCACACAGGCGGAGTCTGGGGTCAGGATCAAACCTGGGATCTTGGAGGCAACTGTGCTAACATACACCACATTCACTGCAAGATATGTTGCCCTGAGCTCAATATGTAGAAGAGGTGTCCATATAGTGTAGATAGATAGACAGATAGATAAATAGGTAGACAGACAGACAGATAAATAGGTAGACAGACAGATAGACAGATAAATAGGTAGACAATTTGGATACTATAGTAAACTATAGTAGCCATCCAGACATTAGTATAATTAAAATTATCTCTGAAAGTGATGACAGCATACAGAAAGGAGGTCCAAAGGCTGGTGGGGTGGTGTGCAGACAACAACTTGGACATTAACACCTCCAAGACTAAAGAGCTTATTGTAGACTTCAAGAGGAGGAAGTCAGATCTGCAGCCAATCAGGATTAATGGGGACTGTGTGGAGAGAGTGACCAGTTTCAAGTTCCTGGGGGTGCATATGGGCGCAGACCACCAATGGAGTTCCAACACCTCAGCAGTCGTGAAAAAGGCACAGCAACGTCTCCGCTTCCTGAGGATCCTCAGGAGGCTCGATCTAAAGAAGGAACTGCTGACTGTGTTCTACCACTGCTCCGTGGAGAGTGTGCTAACTTATTGCATGGTTCTCCAGTTGCACCATGGCACAAAAAAAGGCCATACAGAGGCTCATCAACACCGCCCAGAAAATCATTGGTCACCTTCTACCGTCCCTAAAGGAACTCTACAGCGCCCGTTGTCTAAGAAGGGAACTCGATATTAAAAAGGACAGAACACACCCAGGGTACCGGATGTTTGAACTGATGCCCTCTGGAAGATGTTACAGACAACTAAAAACTAGGACAAACAGACTAAAGGGCCACTGCTCTGTTAAATGTGACAACATGTGGGTTTCAGGCAATGCCATATTGTAAAATGTTATTTTATAATGTGAAAATTCATGTTTCATTTCAACAGGCCAATGTGCAATTTCTTTCTTTTTTTTTTTTTTCTTCATCATTTGAAGGTCATTTAAAAGCACTATATCGCCCATTTGCAATCGCTTTTGTTTTGTTTGAGTGTAAATGTGTATACAAAGTTGGTAAATGTGTGTAAATGTGTATACAAAGTTGGGCATGGAGGCATACAGGTTTTGTATGGTATCCTGTGAAGACATGTCCTGCACATATTGCTGAGTTGTCAGGGGTGACCGACTCTCATATGTGATGGCTCCCCAGATCATCACACCAGCGGTTGGGGTAGTGTGTTGCTCCACAGTGAAGGCAGGATTGAAGCGCTCACCATGAGGCCTCCATACTCAAACCCAACTATCGTCAGATCCCAAACAGAACCTGGATTCTAAAGATGATATGGTTCTATCCGTAGAAGGCCAAGTTTCTCATTCATGGCACTGTAAATGAAGATGACAGTGTCTGCCTATCAATGGCAGGACACATAATGGGCGCTTTGACAACAGATTTCCTTCTGCCAAGCACCTGGAAATTTCCCGGGCAGAGACAAGAGTTTAGTGAAGGTGCCACCTGTGTCTGGATGGTGGACAACAAAACTGTGGGAGCTGCCCATGCTTGTCGGTTGATCAAATGATCCACTCTACTGTTAGTCTCTCTGGGCCGTCCAGAGTCTGGTGAATATGTTTCCACGCCCTCATGGAACCACTGCTCCCTACAAATCCTAACAGCTAGGTCAGAAGGGCTTAAATGGCAGGCAATTTGTCAAGTCGACCATCCTGTTTCTCTCAGTCCAATGATGTGCCACTCTCAAAGTCTATCTACCGGGCAAAATGTCTTTGAGTGCGTAAGTGGAGGCAGGTCAAGCAGTCAAAGAATTTGCACCAAGAGGTACATTACGCAAAAGTAGCCTCTGAGAGCCTTTTTATAGGGCAGCAGGGGAAGCATTTTAAACCCTCTTGTGGCAAGACCCAGTGTCGTAAGTCGTAACCAGAGTTTTGCAGCAATGCGACATTTCTATTTTGGTGTGTTGTTATTGTTTGTTTTTTTGTCAGTGAGTGTACATTTGATATCAAAGGAGATACAATTGAGTTGAAAAGGTTATTGGTTGCAAACTCAGCTCAGGGTTTGATCCCAGGATCTCAGAAACTGGTCTTTCCAGTAACGGGCTCGTAGCTCTGAGCTACACAAGCTGCTGTTTACTGTGTCTCACACTAAACACACAGCATAAGGTTGAACAGCAGCACGTGATGACTCACTAATAAACTCATGTCACCAATTCATGCAAATTACCAGACTCATCCTCGAAACTGCCACCTATTTTTCCCTTACACACTCAAGCCTCTGTTTCTATGTCTCACTGTTACTGATTCCTCCCCCTTCTCCTCTCCTCTCCCACTGCGGTGCCATCTTGTATGAAGGTCAGTTGGGCTGATGGGACGCCTCTGCTCGTACAACTTTATGACTTTTTAATGGGATAGCAATGATGCCAGCCTGCCGCAATCACAGCCAATTAGCAGCCCCCACTCATTAAACACCACTTGCAACTCTATGCTAATTGGAGGTTAATTGGGTTTGATTGGATTTTTTTAATATTCTGCAATATTAAAATGAGAGATGAGTGTGATCTTAAATATGTCATAATCCAATTTGGGAGAAGAAAGTAGGCTTGCAGTGTCAGATTAAAAATGGAAAAGCATGATGTATAACTTTAGAGGAGTCTGTCGCATAAAAATCATTCACTAACTTGCCCTTTTTAACATTACATGTATTTATTGATTAAAGAAATTTTTCAGCCCAATCCATATCTCACCTGTAATATATGATTACCGCTAGAGATATTTTTAAAGCTCTGTCATTAGAAAATGGGATTGTGGTAGCCTAGTGGTTAAGGCACTGGACTATGGACCAAAAGGTCCAGGGTTCAAATCCCACCTCTGCCAAGCTGCCATTGTTGGGTCCTTGAGCAAGACCCTTAACCCACAATTGCTTGGATTGTAAGATTGTACCAATTGTAAGTCGCTCTGGATAAATGCTGTAAATGTCACCAAAAGGTCCAGTAGTGTGGTTTCCTGGCATCCAAAATCCAAAGTAGTTACTGACACCACAAAGGTCGGGTTGTTGCACTCTATACCATTTCCAGTCTCAGGTTGTATACAGTGGTTTCCTCCACTGTCATTGATTTTACTCTTTTAGGTGCCTCCATGTCACTCTGAAGACAGTTGCTAGAGACAAACATCAAATTTACCAGTGTTTAGTCACTGCTGTCACTAAGCTAAGCTTTTAATGACATTATCGTCACAACTAGATGACTGCTGGAAGTGTTCATTAACACAGATCTTGAGCAATATACTCCAACAATTATACAATGTTTGAAAGTAAAACTACTTAAATAGAGTTTTGATCTTTCTGACTACTTTCACAAAGTAATTGGAGATGAATGCAGGCCTAGCACAACTGAATCCATTTGCATGTTTATTTTTTTAAAAGATTGTAATGTGATATCAGGTTAAATCAGTAATTAGTTTGCTTTGATTGACAGGCATCAGTGGAAGTGATGTAAAGCACACTACTATTGAACTCGGTGAAAACCCCTATCTTTGCAGTGTTGAATCATACTTCACTGGTTACAGTCTGACATATGACAGAAGAACACTACATGCCTAAATGCTTAAGTCAAATGTAAAGTTTGGTGGAGGAAGAATAATAGTCTTATGTAGTGGCAGATTTAGGTATAAGCTACATGGACAGCCACCTAGAGCGACATCATGCCACACATAAAAATCAAAATAGTGGAATTTGCCCATCATATCAATCAGGGGCATCATCACACCCACTTTACTGGGGCATAAAATGTTGCTGTGCCCCCCTAAAATCACGATGGTAAAGAAGTTAATTTTATCCTAGAATGATGAGCACAACTACTGACAATGTGACAAATTCGATACAGGCACTACATTTCCCATAATGCCCCAGGAGCTTTCCAAAAGTCTTTTCAGTCAGCTTTCCAAACACTTTCAGTCAGTTTCTTGGTGTGTTAGTGAGGGTGATATTAAGGCTTGGAGTGGGTGTATCGTCAGACAGCAGTAATGATAATTGACATTTACGAATATTTAATCAAATATTTAAAAAAAGTGATGTGTTAATGCTCCAGTGCCAAATCAACAAATGGATAAGAAAAGGTCTCAGCCATCAGATGTGCAGTTTAGGAAAAAAAATAATAGGAGAAATTAACAAAAAATAAAAAGGCAATGCAGCTGCTATGTCATTTATTAGTATAAAATGCATGTAAACAGGCTAGTAATAACAATTATATTTATTAGCCTTTCTGTGTTGCTTGCTTAGCTGTTATACACAGGGTGTCAATATTCCATTTTCTGTCCACCTAGCTTACATCATATAAGATTTCATAAATTTTCATCATGATTCAGTCATGTTTTAAAATCTTTTGGAAGCATGGAAAGACTGCCCAAGAGACTAGAGGCTGTAACAGTAAAGAATGGCACTATATTGGCGAGTCCAGCTAGTGGTTTCTAGCTGGACTACTGACAAACTGCCTATAAGGTTACTGTGACCTGCCATCCTTTTGTTTTGGTGCCAACATCGCTGATTTCTGACCCCTGATTTGCTGATGTTAACTTGGATGCATCACAAACAGTAAGCTGCATAGTGTCCAAATACATGTCTGCATTGCTTAGGATCCATGATGGTGAAGAAGGTTTTGATGTTGTCCTAACACCCTATTTTATAAACGTACTTATAAGTATGTCACTTACTATAAGTGATACTGTAGTGCACTGGTAATGACTAAACCAAATGGTTTAGTCATACAGGAACACGGGAGACGGACACAAGGTGTATTAACAAAGGACATGGTGCTAACACAGCGCTACCAGACAAGCCTGGTGAAATGCTAACAACGAGACAGGTGCCACACACTGAAGATACAAACAATGCTAACATACACTGTGTAGACTAAACAGACACAGTGCACAGTGATACCAAATACAAACAATGCAAATACAAACAACAGTGCTAACAATAAACAGCTATCAAACAAGACAATACCACACAAAGGACAAAAGGACCCCAGGGTAACTTCTAAGCAACTGAAGGCCTCTCTCACATTGGTTAATGTTAATGTTCATGAGTCCACCATCAGAAGAACACTGAACAACAATGGTGTGCATGGCAGGGTTGCAAGAAGAAAGCCACTGCTCTCCAAAAAGAACATTGCTGCTCAACTGCAGTTTGAAAAAGATCATGTAGACAAGCCAGAAGGCTACTGGAAGAATGAATTTGGATGGATGAGACCAAAATAGAACTTTTTGGTTTAAAAGAAAAGCGTTATGTTCGCAGAAAGGAAAACACTGCATTCCATTCTTATCCCATCTGTGAAACACGGTGGTGGTAGTATCATGGTTTGGGCCTGTTTTGCTGCATCTGGGACAGGACGGCTTGCCATCATTGATGGAACAATGAATTGTGAATTATATCAGAGAATTCTAAAGGAAAATGTCAGGACATCTGTCCATGAACTGAATCTCAGGAGAAGGTGGGTCATGCAGCAAGACAACGACCCTAAGCACACAAGTCATTCTATGAAAGAATGGTTAAAGAAGAATAAAGGTAATGTTTTGGAATGGCCAAGTCAAAGTCCTGACCTTAATCCAATCAAAATGTTGTGGAAGGACCTGAAGCGAGCAGCTAATGTGAGGAAACAACATCCCAGAGCTGAAGCTTTCTGTACAGAGGGAATGGGCTAAAATTCCTCCAAGCCGGTGTGCAGGACTGATCAACAGTTACAGGAAACATTTAGTTGCAGTTATTGCTGCACAGGGCGGTCACACCAGATACTGAAAGCAAAGGTTTACATACTTTTGCTACTCATTAATATGTAATACTGGATCACTTTCCTCAATAAATAAATGACCAAGTATAATATTTTTGTCTCATTTGTTTAACTGGGTTCTCTTTATCCATTTTTACGACTTGTGTGAAAATCTGATAATGTTTTAGGTCATATTTATGCAAAATTATAGAAACTTCTAAAGGGTTCACAAACTTTCAAGCAGCACTGTACACACATAGGTAAAGCTAACTAGAACACATACACACATACAAAGCTGTAGGAAACCATTCACTCAGATGCAGCGCTAAGAACCAGTCATGCAAGATAGAGAAACTACCAACCAGCCCAAGGACAGCGGGAGCCAATGATTCACATGTGACAAGACCAGACAAGGAAGTGAACATGAAGAGGGGTATTTATAGAGAAGGACACCAGGTGGCAACAGCTCCATCTGCTGTGGGAAGATAGTCAGGGGAGAGTCAAGCCGAATGAGGTTGCTCTCCAGCACAACCCATCATGACACAAAGGTATTGTAGTGTTTCTCATATATTGATGTATTTTATATCAACATTGACTGCCATGTAGTTTTTTATAAGATTAATATTTGCCATTTCCCTGTAAAGCTGCATGTGAGAAACAGAGTGGCTGTGACAAATGAACACACTTAACTCTGGTGTCCCAGAAGTTGGATCAGTTCATCTGGACAAAGTTTTGTGGGAGAAACGTTTCGTCACTCATCTAAGCGACTTCTTCAGTCTCAGCTAGTTGGAAAACTTCCCCAATCTTATATACAGCACATCTGAGGCCTTCGAGTACACCTCTCACCATCAAATGTCTCATTTTTATGCAACTGTGCTGTATATAAGATTGAGGAAGTTTTCCAACTAGCTGATACTGAAGAAGTTGCTTTGATGAGTGACGAAATGTTTCTCCCACAAAATCTTATGTCCAGATGAACTGATTCAACTTCTGGGATTTTCTCATCTGGATTACTGATATCTTATGTACATATACTTAGGTTTGGGCCTAAGTAAACTCAAGCAGACACAGGGGGGACATGCAGACTCCACACAGAAAGGACCCAGAGCATTCAACCAGGGATCAAACCCAGGACCTTCTCGCTATGAGGTGACTGTGATACCTACCATGCCACCCTGTGAATCAGCTTACCTCCAAAATAGAAAGTAATTCTCAAATAGAAACTAATCTGCTTCTCATGTGTAATTCTCCTGATTGGTAACCTGCTCGTCATCATCTCAGCGCTTATAAGAAGCACAGCACCAGCTCAACATTCAGTCTGCTCACGCTGACGCCGCATGTGCTTAATAAAACTTTGTGTTTAATAAAACTTTTTGCTACAACAATTAAATCTGTCTGGATAATAAATGGGATAAGTTCTTGAATATCCTTTATAATAAGGATAATATCCTTATCAGTTATGCAACAGTTATCAGTTAAGCCTGTATTGCAGCATCAATAGCCTTAAGGGAATTATGTGGTTTCAGATACAGTCACTGTTCTGGGGTATCACTGAATAAGTGCTAATATTGGAAATAATTTTTTGTATAAGTTGGATTTTTTAATGAGAGCTTGATACTAACAGCCTGCTACCTCTACACATCACTTATGATAATGCAATTCACACCAAATGGTGGGCCAGCTTGTTTTCAAGAGTGCATCTGTTGCATAAGAAGACATAAAAGCAGCTGAGCATCATAAATGTCACTATAAATGCCAATGAATCCATTAAAGCAACGTACAGGGTCTGAAACCTTTAACTGGCTAAGTAATACTACAGAAAGATCAGAGGTCAAGTCTTCTCGGGTGCTAAATGCTTAATCCATATTAACCCTTTAGGCACCAAAGTGCTTTCTGTATGCATCTGTATAATGTCTGCTCACAACTTAGTTTAGTATATAAGTCTTGTAGGTCTATGGATTCAGAAGAACTCACGCTAGAGGCCAGTGACCCTTATCAAGTTACAGGATTTAAAAAAACCCATATAACTCTTTGTAAGGAAAGCAGAAACAAGGCACAAGGCTGAATACAGTGTGCTGTATTCAGTTACTGTGTGCATATGTGAATGACAGAGCTGGATTAGAGCCCATTGTAATGGTGATGACAGAAGATTAGGGAGGGTGAATGATTAATATCCTGCAGTGATGGATGCATCTCAAATTAATTTCCTCTTTTAAAGACCTCCATGCATGCCCACAGGACTGCTATTACACATAGGTCTTTACAAGTACTGATTTATATTACACCACCCACAACTGACGACTGACTAATAGTCATATTTGTTACTGGACAATGGGTCACCCCTGGTCCGTATTACATGCCACAGACTGAGCCTCCATTCCTAAAGTGGACCCTGTAACTCAAGGTTTTGTCTCTGGTCACTGCACTTGCAGATGTACGAGGTAAGGAACGTGTCTTATCTGGTTTTGCACAGTTTGTGTTAGTCATCTTCTAGTCCTTCATCAGTGCTCACAGGATGCTGCCTATAGAACTGCTGAGAATGAGCCACCACCCAAAGTACCTGATCTGTTATGATCCTGTGTGGGTCCTGACAATTAAAGAAAAGAGTAAAGGGGACTAACAAAGTATGTAGGGAGAAAGATGGACCACAGTCTGTTACTGCAGAACTACAAAGTGCAGTGACCACCAAACCCTAAATAAAGAAAAAGCAAGCAGAATATAAACTGAATAATATAGAACGGCAAATGTTTGCACAGTATTGTACTACCTACTGACATTCCTGATATTTTCCACTAAGATACCAACATTCAGGTAATTAGTGACAAAATGCTACATACCGTTCATACTATATGCAACTGAGTACTACTGACATTAATATTATACCCAATAACACTCCTAACAATTCCACTATATGCTAGAGACACTGATGTTCCTCGGTTCCTGGAGATTTGTCTCAGTTCTTGTCATTTGCATGGATTCACGAGTCACGATTCAGTAGTCACTGATTCAGTTTCACAATATCCCTTGTTCCATGAAGATCTCTGCTGCGTTTATCGTGTTTTATTTTTACATCTACAGTACTGTGTTCTTAGTACAAATAAGACTCCATGCGTCCTAAAACGGTTAGTTCATAAAAGACCCAACCAAAAGGAATCCTCTTGGCTTTCAGGCTGAGCAGTTAGCATTAGCCTCTAGCGCCTTGTGTTCACCAATAGAGTAAGTGTTTTGCTTTTACTTTTCACTTTCAATCCATTAATCACTAAATCACATGAGATTTTGCAACACTTTATTATCAAATAAGCTTTGTGTTAATGATTTTGGCCAACTGTAGATTAATGGAAGTGTTAAAGTGTAATAGGTTCCGCTATGATACAGTATTGACTATATTAAACTCATCATTCATGATATATTTAACTTACTATGGATTTGTCTGAGCATATCTCCATTGTAAATCAGGGAGCACCTGTACAATACAACTCAAGTCAAGTCAAGACAGATTTATTTATATAGCGCTTTTTACAATGGAGTATTGTCTCAAAGCAACTTTACAAGTTTAGATTATCTCCTAATAACTACGTCCAATCCCAAATTGAGCAAGCCTAGGGCGACAGTGGCAAGGAAAAACTCCCTAGCTCTAGGAAGAAACCTTGGGAGGACCAAGACTCAAAAAGGGACCCAACCTCCATTTATGCATACAATGCCTTGTACAGTGTGGAGTTTCTGGAGTCTGGAATTTATTAATTGAATTTACATTATTCCTTATGGGAAAAATTTGCTCGGTACTCGTCATTTTCAGTTCTTGATAAGCCTTCTGGAATGAATTAACGCTGAGAACCGATGACACTTCGCATTAATGTAACACACACCAGGTAACAGTACTGAGACAAGAGCTTTGTAGCACAGAGTTAGGTACAGCATATGTGCTTCAGTAAGATAGTAGTATGTAACACATACTGGGAATTGTATGCAGAGTTTTCGCATCTGTCATGAATTCTCACTGCCAAAGAAATAAGCATATATCCTTTCTGTTCCAGACTCTGCTTGATTCTTCAGTTGAACACTCTGTAAAAGAAACCAGATATTATCAGCCTGACACAACTCCCACCTATCAAACTGGAGCAATCGTATCAGAGAAACAGCAGCCTCCTATAGGTTACATCTGCTCGTAACAAATTCTCTTTTGTATTACACTCCTCTGTGCCAACAACAAACAACTCTATTACCCTGTTGTATAGATGCATATTTTCGCTGCTTGCTGTAATCCGTCAAACTGCATACGGCACAGCATAATATCACTTTTCTATAGTCTGTGTACGCCAGACAGTGTTTAAACCACAGCACATCCAATAAATTGTGAATGATGCAAGCGTAATTTCTCCTATTAGTTGCAAATCATGTTGGGTGATATGAAATTATGAAGTACTGTACACTATAAATAATGACACTCAACAATGGGCATGGAAAATAGCTTTGGTTTGCAAATGTTCTGTTCACATTTAGGCCAAATCAATACTGTATCCCTACTGACACGAAATCTGGCATGAACCGGTCTCTTTTTGTGCTCTGTGAGTGACAGGAAATCTTTAAACGCAAACATTTTTGCTTTGGCTACTTGAATTGAATTATTTTCACACATTGCTTAGTATTACAGTTTTCATCTTGGATTTTGAAAATTAAATGGTAGTGAGCATAGGTAAGTCTCAAAACATATCACAACTGTAAATTTTTACACAAGTAACAACTGAGCCCTAAATAAAGATTTCCTATTTTGGGTAAAACCTCAAATCCTGCTGTTCCATAAAACAGAGTGAGGAGCAAAATTTCAACGTTGCGTCAAGGCCTCCAAACCTCTGAAACCACTTAAAAAGCTACCCTGAGATATGTTTATATACTCCACACAGAAATGACCCAGGCCATTAAAATAAACCTTCCTAATCAACAGATTCTAAAGTTTTCCATTAGTGACTGGAGGTTGAATGCCTTAGACCTTCTTTCACACTCAATCTGGACATCTGGGCTTTGACTTGGCCACTCTAATACAATGAGGTTCTTGCTTTTGAGCCACTCCGATGTAGCTTTTGTATCATGCTTAAAGGTGTCTTGATAGAAGATGAATCTCTTCTCTAGTCTCAGGTCTATGCAGACTGGAACAAGATTTCTTCTAGAACTTCCCCATATCTGGCACCATTCACCTGCATTCAGTTCTGAAGATTTTCCCAGTTCCTTTACTGTGGGGATGGTGTCCTTGGGGTGATGAGCAGCGTTTGGTTTGTGAGTTCCTTTTGCCAGAAGTTTGCAGAGTCTACAGCATGCATTTTGGCAAACTCCAAACCTTACTTCAAATGGCATTATTCAGAAAAGTCTTCCTTTTTGCTACTCTTTCATAACGCCCAGCTTGGTGGAGTGTCCAGCTTGGAATAATTCCATGTTCTCTAGTGTGCCCTGTGTAATAATTAATTCGATGGCACTCTGAGGAATGTTTAAGTTTGGGAAATCTTTTTATTTCCACACCCTGATCAGCTTTTCTCATTAAGCTCATTGGTATTCAGGATATTTGTGTATGATATTTGTTTATGTGAATGCCTTCAAACTCCAGAACCTTCCAGAACAAGGTGTATTCATACTGAGATCATGTGACACAGGGGATTTCTGATGGCAATTGGTGGCACCCAAACTATGTGTAATGTTTTCATAACAGTGTGGATGCATACTTATGGGTGAATGCCATCACAACTGTTTTTTTAAGTTTGAATAATTTAGCAACCCACATTCAGTTTGGAATTATGTCCAGGTCGTAACAATACAAAATGTGAAAAAGTTCAAGAGAGGTGGATACTTCTAGAAGACAGTGCATATTGTGGTACTGGTCCTGAGAGTGGAGTAACATTGCAATGTCAAATCCAAACAATAGTTCAAACTTGAAATGTTATAGGGTTCTATATTATTAAATATCAGTTCTAATGTATCAAATTAACCTGTATTCTGTATATTAGAATTCTACTGAAAAGATGATGAATATTCAAATTGAATAAAAGTTGCCTGGTACTCTTTTATCTGCTAATATAGATAATAGCAAATAATCATAATCATAATAATGGGGTATAATCACTCTCTTCACCAGGTTTGGGGAGTAATGTAATTAATCCTCACTTCATATCTGGGCTTGGGTCAAAATCAAAATCCTTCATTAATCAATTAATTAGCATGCCAAAAATGTTTGTTACTGGTCATTTTCATGGGGGTACGTCATCATCAACCACTATCATATAAGGTTGTAGGCCTCCATTATATGCCATTTACCGTATTTTTCGGACCATAAGGCGCACTTAAAATCCTTTAACTTTCTCAAAAATCGACAGTGCGCCTTAAAATGCGGTGCATCTAATGTATGAATTAATTCTGGTTGTGCTTTCTGACCTAGAACCGATTGTAGATGGTACACGGCGCTCATAAATCTGTCAAAATGTTTTAGCACGGTCTTTGGTAGGTTACGAAGCTTACGGCAACCATAGTGCGCAGCATCGCGGAGTAATACGGTATGTGCTTCAGCATTAGGGTACGTGCATTCATTCATTTATTTATTTTCGAAGCGGATTTCAAACTCAGCGCTATCAGTCACGCAGTACAACATGGACATAGAGCAGCTGCGAGAGAATTCAACATTAACGAATCAATGGTACGGAAGTGGAGGAAGCAAGAAGACGCCCTGCGCCAGGTAAAGACCAAACTGAGCTTCCGACGGAACTTCGAGTTTTTGTTTCATTTTAATGCGTCTTATAACCCCGTGCGCTTTATGGTCCGAAAAAATTCGGTAAATGCTTAAAAGTGTATAAACATTTAAGAAAGCCCTTCCATAATCTTTAGTTAATGCTATCTTTAGCAAAAAATAACCTGAAAACTACTTTATAGTATATATAGTTTTCATCAGAAGCATACTTTAACTCCCCCAGTTCCATGAAGAGGCTCATTATACAGATACAAGATACATCTTTTTAGAAAACCTAAATCGTGTTGCGTGTTCCACAAATTTTGTGCTATGTCATTGAATAATTATAGATGTGAGGACATGAAATATAGATGCGAGCAGTGTGACTGAAATCCACACCTCAGCACTGATTAATCTGATCTTTTCTCCCTGCTGAATACTGTCAATGATAAAAGCAATCTGCTGACATAATGTCAAATGTTAGATTCCTTTGATTAAACCACACACAGACTATTTTACTTAGCTCAAATGTTCACTGATGATCCCAAACATTGTGAACACCTCATCCTCAATGATGTATCGCATGTCAAACTGATGCCCACATGAATGCCCAGATGCCCAGACTCAGGGTTTCCCAGCAGAACATTGTATGGCTTCACTGGCTAAAAAATTGCCTGCAAATTGACTCAGCTTGGATGTTTGCCCCCAAAATATCGATACTTCATCATTAAATCATAATACACAATTACAGTGCCTTTCGTAAGTATTCATCCCCATGAACATTTCCACAACTTGAAATTTGTTTGTGTTACAACTAAAATTTAAGTGAATTGCAATCCACTTCATTTGGAGGATTACCATTTGATTTGATGCACTGAATGTGCAAACTATTGTTTGATTGTGACACAAAGGTGATTAAACAGAGCAAACATGCGTTCATTGCATAAGTATTCACCCCCCTGGATCAATACTTGGTCTCACCCCATTTGCTGCAGCTACAGCTGCAAGTCTTTTAGATTAACCTTCCTGACAGAAACGTTGAGTTGCTCTGTCAGATTGGCAGGAGACCTTTTGTGAGCCATAATTTCCCAATCTTGAAACACATTGCCAATTGGAATAAGGTCTGGGCTTTGACTTGGCCACTCTAATACACCTGAGGTTGCCTGCTAGTTTCAGGTCTGTTTCAGATTACAACACATTTTCTTTTCCCTGTATTTGTATTTTCTTCCCATACTGCCTCCTGGTGGCATCACTTCCCAGGTTTGTTTGTTTGTTACATACAGACATACATAGTTACATAGAAAATAGTCATCCATAATCAGATCGGGGCCAGTTGAGCGTCTTTGTACTGTGGGAGGAAACCGGAGCACCTGGAATAGACCCACATGGACAAGGGGGGATTTGAAAACTCCACATGGTTCAGGATCTAACCGGGGATCCTGGAGATGAGGCGATCCACTACAGCACACATTAATTGCACAGGTATACTTGACCTCAGAAGCCTTCCTATGGTAATTCGGCTTTAAAAATGTATTTGTTAGTAGGAATCTTTAGAAGGGAATGAACTTCTTCTCTGGGGCTCCCATAGAGGCTGGTTTATCCTTTAGCCTTTACTATCACTCTGCCAATGGGTTTAACCCAGTCGCATTGTGGCACTCCTTCCAATGCAACAAATAAACAGCAATTTCTCATTGTGAACATCCTTTGTCTTCCAAAACAGCAATGTCCCCACAATCGTTTAGGCTTATTCCCCACCTTCTATCAATTCCTTATTCAATCTTTCCTCTTCAAACAGTTGCTAGAAGTTGGAATATTACATGCCTGAGCAGTCTTTTTAATTGCCGCTGTATTTACTAGTAGGCAACGGTGTTAAAATATTCAGTGATTTTGTCTGGTTAACAGCTCATCTAATTACTTAGTTTGTGATACTCGTGTGTAGAATGCTCCAGGTAATTCCTCTGATCGTAGTGTAAATATATAATGTGATATGTTCATAGTAATTCATACAACAATTATTCACAGTCAGACTGATTGAGAAGCGTTCTCACTGTGGTTTGTTTCACACCAGAACAGTATCCCAGATGACAGATGCAAAACAGACATATAGGAAAATATAACTAACATATACTAAATATAACCAGATATTTAACTAAACAAAAGTGTAGTTTACTTTCCCTATAAATTAATTTTAAAAAAACCCAGTAATTTTTTGTTAATTTACAGAAATATTAGCATCAAATGATTGTTATTTGCAGCCATATCTGGGACATTCTGTAAATTAGTTAAGAAGCACATAAGATACTAATTTGCAAAAAGAAAAAAGTATTATTATTTTTCCTAACATGACACAATATTAAATATATAAACAGAGGCACAGCAATCCAGTATATACAGTAGTGTGAAAAAGTGTTTGCCCTCTTAAGTCTTTGTCACACTTAAGTGCTTTGGAACAACAAACCAATTTAAATATTAGTCAAAGACAACACAAGTAAACACAAAATGCAGTTTTTAAATGAAGGTGTTTATTATTAAGGGAGAAAAAAAATCCAAACCTACATGGCCCCGTGTGAAAAAGTGACTGCCCCCTAAACCTAATAACTGGTTGGGCCACCCTTAGCAGCAACAACTGCAACCAAGCGTTTGTGATAACTTGCAATGAATCTTTTGCGTTGTGGAGGACTGTGGTAGCCTAGCGGTTAAGGTACTGGACTCTAGACCAGAAGGTCCAGGGTTCAAAATCCCACCTCTGCCAAGCTGCCACTGGTGGGTCTTTGAGCAAGGCCTTTAACCCACAATTGCTTGGATTGTAGGATTGTATCAATTGTAAGTCGCTCTGGATAAGGGTGTCTGCTAAATGGCATAAATGTAAATGACTAAATACTTTGGACTGTGGTAGCCTAGCGGTTATGGTACTGGACTCTGGACCAGAAGGTCCAGGCTTCAAATCCCGTATCTGCCAAACTGCCACTGTGGGTCCTTGAGCAAGACCCTTCATCCACCATTGCTTGGATTTTAAGACTGTATCAATTTGTAAGTCGCTCTGGATAAGGGCGTCTGCTAAATGCTGTAAATGTAAATGAAGGAATCTTGGCCACTCATCTTTGCAGAATTGTTGTAATTCAGCCACACTGGAGGCTTTTCAGGCATGAATGGCCTTTTTAAGGTCCTGCCACAGCATCTCAATAGGATTTAGGTCAGGACTTTGACTAGGCCACTCCAAAGTCTTCATTTTGTTTTTCTTCAGCCATTCAGAGGTGGACATAAAACTGCATATCCTTCATTTAAAATAAAAAAAATCTCTACACCAGATACGAGCGGGTTGTAGTTGGATTGTGTACTTGAGCTATTGTTTACTTGTACTAATATGAGGTCCTATCGTCTAGGAAGATTACAAAGCACTTCTGTAAGTCGTTCTGGACAAGGGCGTCTGCTTAATGCTGTAAATGTAAATGACTTGCTGGTGTGTTTTGGATCATTGTTCTCCTGCTTTTGTCTCGTCAGTCCACAGAATGTTTTCCCAAAAGTCTTGGGGATCACCAAGATCTGTTCTGGAAAAATTGAGACGAGCTTTAATGTTCTTTTTGCTCAGCAGTGGTTTCTGTCTTGGAACTCTGCCATGCAGGCCACTTTTGCCCAGTCTCTTTCTTATGGTGGAGGCATGAACACTGACCTTAACTGAGGCAAATGAGGCCTGCAGTTCTTTGGATGTTGTTGTGGGGTCTTTTGTGACCTCTTGGATGAGTCGTCGCTGTGCTCTTGGGGTAATTTTGGTTGGCCGGCCACTCCTGGGAAGGTTCACCACTGTTCCATGTCTTCGCCATTTGTGGATAATGGCTCTCACTGTGGTTTGCTGTGGTTCGAGTCCCAAGGACTTAGAAATGGCTTTATAACCCTTTCCAGACTGATCTCAATTACTTTCTTTCTCAATTGTTCCTGAATTTCTTTGGATCTCGGCATGATGTGTAGCTTTTAAGGATCTTTTGGTGTACTTCACTTTGCCAGGCAGGTCCTATTCAAGTGATTTAAATAATCAGGCCTGGGTGTGGATAGAGATAGTGAACTCAGGTGTGATAAACCATAGTTCAGTTATGTTTTAACAAGGGGGAGCAATTACTTTTTCTCACAGGACTATGTAGGTTTGCATTTTTCTCACAATAATAAACACTTTAATAAACCATTTAAAAACATTTTCTGATTACTTGTGTTGCCTTTCACTAATATTGTAATTGGTTTGATGTTCCGAAAAACACTTAAGTGTGACAAACATGCAAAAAAATAGGAAATCAGGAAGGGGGCAAACACTTTTTCACACTACTGTAGTCGCAATATTGCAAATTACTATACTGTACCAAATATAGTATTAAACTTTTAATATAGTAAACAGTAAAAAGAGTCTGTAAGTTCTCAATCATCCAGGTCATGGTAGATTTGAGTGTTTAGTTGAAGGCAAGGTATGACACATTAGTGAGTCATTGCCCCACCCTTCCATCTTGTGAGACATATGGGTTATAGCGTGAATGGGGGTTAATCTCACTAATGGGTCACACCTTGGCTCCTGTGATCCCAACAACCCATGCATTGACAGGGTCGGTCAAAAACTCTCAAGACCACCCCCAAGGTGGCAACCCCATTTGGGTTAAATACATGGGACTCCCCAGAACTGAAGAAGCCTTTCAGATGGGAGGTAAAATGTCTTCAAGAACCAAGAAGTCATCCAGTTGCCTTCAACTCAACACTCAAGTAAACAAGAATGTCTCATAACCAAGAAAATTGCTCTTTAATGACCCAAGGATGGCACCAAAGATAACCGAGGACAGACTGGACTTCCACCAGTACGCCATCATGATCAGTCCATGCGGTGTCAAGACTACCCAGTTTGGTTCTGCCCTGTACTCAACCACTGCAGAAGCATCGCAAGCTCTCCCATTTGTCTCCTGTGCCTGACGAACATTGCTTAGGCACCAGCTCCCTGTCCCCTGCATTGTCTGCTGCAGCACCCTGTTCCATCTAAACTTGCGCCGTTTGTAACTGCTCAAAAATATGTGACAGAGAGTTGGCGTTCACATGCAGTTTACCAGCTCTATGCTGGTGATGCTGGTAAAGCATCAGGAAAACGCTACTGGTAGTAGCAGGCAAATCCTAAGGCTAGATCTGTTGCCACATCATTATTGCTGATGACGTGTCCTAGGAACTCAACTTTTTGCTGAAGAAGATTTGCACTTTTTATGGTGCAGTCCAGAAGCATGCATTGTGGCAAACACCCAGGGAATGAAGGCTTTGTTCGAAACTCAGGTGCATGTACAAGCAAGTCAGCCAGACTCGCACACCTAAGTAAGCTCTACAGAAATCCAGTCAGGTAAACCATCAAGACCTAGCAACCCAGTCCGCATGTCATCAATATAGGGAATCCAGTTTGGTAACAGCATTTAAATGGGATAATAAACACCAAATTCACCATTCACCGTTCTTTTCTTCTCCAGCATGGCCAGTGCCTTTCACGACTGCTTGGTCAGTGACGCGACTGCGCACCACGCGATCTTTTGGTGCAGGGCAGTGATGTGGATGGAGGCAAACTGATATTGCTGAACCTGTATCAATCTTGCTGAACTATGTTAATTTGAGAACAGTCCTCCTTACTAGCGATCAATTCGAAACGTTCCCCAAAGTTTCTGACACTGTCATCTGTTTAACTTGGCGCTAGCGCTAACCCTAACCCTGCCTCTGCTGGCCTAACACGTGTGCTGGTCAAACAAGAATGGAATACCTTTGCGTTGCTACCCGAATCGAGCCATTACATAAATCAAATGTCGCATGCACAAAAGTAAGAGAGTCCAGTCCAATAATTCAGTTCTTGTGAACTGGACCAAAACAGAAATTAATTGCACCCACCAAACTTTCAGCTTCCACTGATAAGCATAATCACTGTCGCTCTCCTCCACCAAATTATCCTTGGTGCCAACAGATTTCCAGTTACTGTCAAGTAATGCACGATTTACAACGAAAATAGTGAACCTGGTGTCCATTAATTCTGTCAGAGATATCCTGTTAATGTCACACTCAATGTTGCACTGAGTTTGGAGGGTTGGAAAGTTGCAAAGCTAGCCACCCCTCACAGGCTCCCAGATCATTTCCAGTCAGTTCTAGTTCTCTGCGGTGCCACACTTTGTGTCATCTCTGTTACTGGAAACACAGAATCCATGATGGGTGACATGGTGGCTCGGGCATGTAAGGATGAGCTCTAGTCTCTCGGCCTGTCTCGCCACCAAATTCTTGCTGCAAGCCATCACACTGCCAAACCTGTTGGCGGCAGGACTGGTTAGAAGAGCTAGACAAGCATAGCGCTCGGTTTCTGGCTCCTGGTGAGAATCTCTGCCTCTGTTGCTTGGCCGGTCCTAGTCATGTCATTCTTCCTCTTGCAATAGCAGTTGATCCTGCCCTAGAGATCCTCCATCTGCTTCCACTTCTGTGTGGGTTCAATTCGGACACCAATGTAGCTTTGGCAAAGTTGACACACGAGGAAAACTGCTCATAATAAAGCTTTATTTTATGATCTGCCCAATGGCATCAAAATCAACTCTTGACAAGAGCTAATGCGTTACCACGGGGGATATGACTAGCGTTCTTCTAAAATGGTAATTTGGAAAAAAAAAAACGCATTACTTACATTTAATTTGACTTTTATTTCACTGCAAACAGTATGAAGATATTTGATGTTTTGTCTGATCAACAACTGGTCAACAAAGTTGGGATGGGGCTATTTAGGGCTGGTAATGAGGTTTTAAAAAAAACAACTAAATAATGGTGTGATTTCAAGCAGGTGATGACACCAAGTGATTGTAATTATGGTTTGGTACAAAAACAGTATAAAAGAAAGGCCCTAACCCTAACCCAAAGTCTTTGAGGGTCTCCAGTTTGTCAGCAAATTTGTGAGAAGATTCTGGAAATGTTTAAAAACAATGTTCCTCAAAGAAAGATTGGAAGGGATTTCAATTTTTCTTTGACTACAGTGCATAATATCATTAAATAATTCAAGTAATCTGGAGGAATTTCAGTGCATAAAGGGCACAAGTCTTCATATCAGTGACTTCTCAGTGAAAACATTAAAAGGCTATGTGTCATCAAGGCTTGAATAAACTTGGTTATTATGTATGCTCTATGGCAGGTTAAAAGCACACCTTTTTAATCAAAAGCCCATCTCAGATACCACATTAGAAGTAATGAATTGGTTAGTCCATTGGTGTCCATTCAATTATTGTAACAAAGTTTTAAAAATATATCATCACTTATGGTCCACGTTTCCAGAATTATAGAGAGGCTACCACAGAATGTGAATCTCATCCTACTGAACCAGCACGTAGTGGGCCTTCTGATTTCGTACCACAACTTTTCAGCCAGCATTGCTTTGAAGTCATACCAGAGCCCTATGACATGAGGGAAAAATATATTTTTTTAAAATTCTTTGCATGTTTTAAATGAAGCTTCAGGCAAAATATCTTTTTCCATCTTCAACAATTCTGATTCAAATCGAATGCTGATCTTGTATCAGGATGCTTTTCAGACTGAATACATTGGGCTTTACAAAGAAAAGTAATAAAATTGTCGGGTTTTATTTTACCCTTGCCAATTGTTTTGCCCTTGCAGCAATCCAATGTCGATAATCTGCATCTTCTGCTTATGAATAATGAAGGGACATCGAGTACTACAAGACAAAGCATTTTCAAGAAAACTCTCTGATTTGAAAGACAGAGGAAAAGGTTGGTAATGCTTTTATAACATATGGACATTCACAGAAAATGTCAGTACCATTGAACAGTTTTGTTGATACTGCCTCAAAAACAGACCTGAATCTGATCACTTTGATAAATGTGGTCCTGTAGGAACAGTTGAAACCTACAACAGAGGCGGTGCAGCCTCTTGCAGCTTGTCAAACACCAGAGGTCAGGCTGAAATTTGACTCTGACCTTTAATTCAATAAAACATTTCAATGTATGTAAGCATCAACATTGTTTGAAATCAAAAAAGGGTGATTTCAAAGATGAAATATAGAAATGAATACTCTTATAGAAACTGTAGAGTTCATTTGTGCGCCAAAAATATCTGTCAGTCCTTC